>OY744550.1:20519802-20799802 GCA_963556195.1 Sepiola atlantica | reverse complement strand
GAAGATGTTTTTTATGTATTCATCAACGTTTCGTCTTTATTTGTAAGACTTCCTCAGGATGATAATTTTAAGAAAAATGTCATTCAAGTACCTAGAAATATTGGGTTGACATGATGGGTTGATGAGAAGTAGTAGTAGCCACGACTGGGAGCTCAGGACCAAGGTCCGGGCTGAGGGAAGTCGGTGGCAGAGAGTGAAATGAATGTGGATGACTGTGAGTGAAAAAGGGGAGGAGTGGGAGTGTTAGTGAATTTGTCTTAGGGTGGGAGAGAGGGGAGGGGGGGTGCTGAGGTTTTTGTCGTGGTGAGGTGTAGCATGGATTTTGAGGGGCTGGGGAAAGAGAAGGTAAGGGGGAGACTTTGTGTCTGGTGTGTAGGTAGTATCATAGTTTTAGAAAAAGATTTGAAGAAATGAAGATGATTTGAAAATAGGCGGGGTGGGTGGGTAAGAGTGTGAAAGAAGTAGTCGACTACTTCTTTCACATGACAAAAACCTCAGCACCCCTTCCCCTCTCTTCCACCATAAGACAAATTCACTAACACTCACACCCCTCCCTTTTTTCACCCACAGTGAGGATTAGACAGGGGCTGGAGCTTAGTGGATAGTGAGGGACCTATTAAGTTGGCGACTTTTTTTTTGGAATTTGTCTAAGAGGGAGAGACTAGTGGATGATGCACCAGCCCAAATGTGGCAACAATACTCCATGCATGGATGGATGGTGGCTTTGTAGAGATACAGGATAATGTCAGGTGTGAGGAGTTTACTAGCACGGTAGAGGGAGCCCACCTTCTTTGCTGCAGCCTTGGCAATGTCTCCAATGTATTTGTTCCAATTCATGTTACCTGTGATGATTAGGCCGAGGAGTTTGAATGCTGAACTCACGGGTAGGGTGTTATTTGCCAATGGAAATTGGTGGTTGAAGAAGTTTCTTGTAGTTGTTGAAGGAAAGTAGCTTTGTCTTTGTGGCATTAAAAGTTACCAACCATTTATGACCCCAATCCACTACAGCCCGGAGGTCACTTTCTAAGGATTCAGCCATTGCCTCGGATGTAGTCACGTCCGTTTTGCCCACATAACGAGAGTAAAGCGTGGTGTTGTCAGCAAATATACCTATTTCAGACTCTGTTATCAGGGAGGTCGTTTATGAAGATCAGGAACAATAAAGGTCCAAGGATGGATCCCTGAGGTACACCAGCATTTGTGTCATGTTGCTTAGATGAACGGTCATCGAGGACAACCTGGATCTTTCTTTTGGTTAGAAAGGATCTAATTATATTAAATATTTGCCCAGTAATACAATATGAGCGTATTTTTAGAAGCCCTTTTTGCCATACCTTGTCAAAGGCCTTGGATATATCAAGCGCTACTGCCCTAACTTCACCTGCCTTGTCCAGTGTATGATATATGCATTCAGAGATGACCGTTAGGATGTCTGCAGTAGATCGTGCTTGTCTAAATCCATACTAGCGGTCAGAAAGTAGTTTAGCATTAACTAAGTGCCAGACTATCGCTAGATTGATTAAGGATTCAAAGATTTTAGTGAAGATTGGGAGTAGACTGATTGGGCGGTAGTTCTGAGGATCAGTTCTATCCCCAGAATTCTTAAAGACTGGTACCACAGAGGCAATTTTTCAGCTATCGGGGAAGCAAGATTCAGTTAGGCATTTGTTGTAGAGTTTGGAGAGGATAGGGGCCAGTTCAGTAGAGCATTTCTTTATTACTATTGCATGGTAGTAGGTCAGGCCCACAAGCTTTAGAGGTGTCAAGGTTTTATATGCCTCTGGGATGGGGTGATGACCAGGTTTTCAAGTGTGGCTTCGGTCCGCAATGGGAATATAGGGAGAGGGTGGTTTTCTGAGTCCAAAGTGGAATTTGAGGTCATTTCTTTTTTTTTTTTTTCACAACTAGTTTTGTCTGATTTTCGTCGCAGTGACAAATAAAAGTTGTCTTTTGTCTTTCTTTCTCCGTTGTTCGGCTTATTCCTTCATATTTCTTTTTCACTTTTTAATTAAAATTCTCTATTTTCAATACTCAATTTTCTTTTTTATTGAGTTTTAATTTTCAAGAAGAATTTTAACTTTTTCTTATTTGAGCAGATTTCTTTATTTTGCAAATAAACTAGAAAAACAGCAAACAAACAATAAAGCTCCAACCTCCCTTAACCCTAAGTCCGGGTGGCAATGGCTTCCCACAAAATACTAGCTTGTATATGCTACTCTTTCTTTCTCGGTTCATTCGGAATTTTTTGTGGGGTGGGAGTTCCACCCGGACTTACGGTTAGTGATAGTGTTAAGGGGGGGGGGGGTATGGTTTGTTTTTATTTTTGAAAAATAAAAACAAAAAAATCTTTTAAAAAAAAGTAACATTTTTAAATAAAGAAAATCTTTGAAAAAACATTTTATATTAGATTTTTAATTTTTAGAGATTTATTAAATAGCAAAAGTCCTGAAACAAAATCATATCGAAGGAGCGCATGACAATAATTTGCACGGTTGTCTGGACTAATTTGACTTGTCACCGCTACGAAATACAGACAATCATAGTCGTGAAAAAATGATTGCCTTATTTGAGAGCTAACATATTCAATACAGGCCCCTCACGTAGAAAATTATAAACTTGAGTTATCCTTCTTCCTTAGCTAACCTCGTTATCGACTTGTTTATAAAGATAGCGACCATATATTTTCGGGCGAGTTTTCTTTTCGGCGTTTCACGTACGCTGAAACGCTATAGCGTATTTTTTTGTAATGTTATTTTTTTTTTCGTTTAATAAAACATGTTTCCGGTTTAAATAAAAATAAGTTGTTTCGGAGGAATTCACTGACACTCTATCTAAAGGCGACTGAAATAGAAATTAACCATGTTGCGGCATACCTTCACCTGAATAAAGTGTCATATCATTTCTGTCCTCGGTCATAGGAGGAGAAATCATTCCAGTCCCGAGTGACCATTATTGGGGATATCCCTCATAAAAAAACAACCATGTGTCTAACTTGGCCCTCTTTGGCAGGCAAAGGACGTCCTCGACAATCAGTCCGAGAGGAATATCCTTGCTTCTGTTGGGATGAGGTTCTTTAACTTTTCTCTTTGAGAAGGGGTTAGTTTATATCTAATCGCTTGAGGTGCCTATACCGGGGAATACTGACGGGACTCTCAGGCATTTTTTTGTAATCCAGAGTGCGCTGACTTTTCTGACTCTGACCTTTTGTCTATCCTCTTGGGCAGGAGGTAAATAGGGATACAAACCAATAAACATGATCCATTTTTTTTTTAATTTAAAAAAAAAAATTTTTTTTTTTTTAAGGATTAACTGTCGTTCGTTTCCAGTCGGTACTTTCCGTTAATTTCCGGGACCGACCGGTAGTGACGTCAGCATATCCGCCCCTTTCCCTATTCCTCCTCACGTCAATTCTCAGAATACAAGGGTAAAAACAAACATTGTTTTATTACATTTTTCTCTCTTTTATCGGCTTCTTTTTTGTTTACTATTTGTGAAAAAGAAGCCAATTTCTACAAACATGTTTTTATGAATTTGATTGATTGATTGGTGAAAAAGATATTCTTTAAAAAAATTATTTATTTTAACCAAAATAATTTTTAAAAATATGTATTTTCATGTTGTTTTCCTTTTGTTGTGCTTGTCTTGCGTCTTTGTTTATATTATTGTCTGATTTTCTACGATAAAAATGTTTCTTACCCAATAAAACAAAATTTTAAAATCAATTCTTTATTATTGACCGAAAGAACTATATTTGCAAAAAAAAAAGAAAAAAATAATAAAATAAAAAAGTGAAACATGAATAAAGGTGATTGTATAAATCAGCCCCCATGGCTCTATATATTTGACCGGTAAAATGCGGTAACGATTTACGATAACAACCGAAAGTCGACCACACAAAACGGAACTCTGGTTCCGAAAACGAAACAACATTTAGTATTTACTGATTTAATTACATATAATTCACAAAAACAAATAAACTGTCCGCGGTATTAAAAAAAACAAAAAAACAAAAAACTTCAAGAACCCGAGTTTAATGTTGTATTGTTATATCGACAGTAATGAGGGCTGATCTGTATAAGCACCAAAATAAATAGGTTATTGAAGCTAGTTAGGTCTGATTTATCAAGCGGTAACAGGGCAAATTAATCCATCGCAATAATTTGTTGTCTGATTTTTGCGAATTTCTTTTTTAATAACTGTTTGATGTTATGTTATGACAGAAAGAAATCCGCAAAAATCAAAACAAATTAATGTTTGCAAAAAACAAAAACAACAAAAAAACCCGACAACAAATTAATACGATGGATTAATTTGCCTTATCACCACTTGGGAAATCACACACAACTGATCGACAACATTTTGGGAGCCAACCGCTTCAATATAACCAATAAATAACTTTTCTATATTAATATTATAATCTAACTTGCTGTATTTACCCGGCGTTGCCTTAGAATATAATTCAAAATAATATTTTGAATTATTTTTCTCTAAAAATAAATAAAAACATGATTAGGTCTATACTTTTAAAATATAATCATGTTTATTAAACATGATTATATTTTGAAAGTATAATCATGTTTTTATTTTTTTAGATATTTTTATAAATCATATATAAACAAAATGTTCTTTTTAGTTTGATTTCAATAAATATTCAATTAATAAATAAATACATAAATTAAAGTGTATTTTTCAAAGTTACGTAGAGACGAGAAACATCCAAATACTCGAGATCTTGTCTGATAGTTTTTAAGGGGGTGGGGGTTGTTGTCTCTGTCTTGACCATGCAACCTCCTTTTTCTTCCTTCCGTAACCCTAAAACCAATTATTAGTAGTAAGGATTTTTTATTAAAAAAAAAAAAAAAATTATGTTAAGTTCATTTTTGAAATGGAGTATTTTTTCGTTCTACGTTAAACTTACACGGCAAAATTAAACCCACAATCTCTGTACGAATAAAACTATCCTTTGTTAATTCCTCTTTCTAATTTCAGTCACCCAAATCAGTTTCGCAGGGGGGGGGGGGTACAACTCTCAGGCAACCTATGCTTACTTAAACCGTGTTTTAGTAAACAACCTTGAAATGAAAAACCGATCGGAAAAATATAGTCGACATCTTTATATAAAAGTCGAGAGAAAGAGACTAGCTAAGAAAGAACGGAAGCTGAAGTATTGTCTTTTTCTGGTTAAAAAGACACTGTCGTCAACTTTAGTTATTATTCTTTAGCTAGCCTATTTTTCGACTTGTTTATATTTTTTCCGGACAACTTTTCATTTTAATTTTTTTTTAAAATTTAATTTTTTAATTTTTTTACGTTTAACATGTTCAATGAAACTTGCTATAACTTATTGTTCTTAATTTTTATTTTTTAATTAAAATTAATTTTTTTTTTTTTTTTTAACTAACACATTATTTCAGAATTTAGAGTTGAGAATCAATTTTGTATATGAATTTAACGTAAAATAGTTTCCCATTTCCGGGACATTCTAACGTTTTCGAGCAGTTAACAAATTTTGTGATCACTAACGCTAAGTCCGAGTAGCTGTAGATTAGGATTAGGTTAAAAGACTAATGAATGTTTTGAATAATAATCTATTGGAATGCTTTTTTTTTAAAATTATTGGAGAAAGAATGTTTAAAAAAAAAATATTGGAGAGTGAGATGCAGTTATATCGCTACGAATTTGAGTGAAAGTGTTCTTATCTTTATGATTTTGCCGCCACGGAAAGAGTTAATATCGGTAAGAAGAGAAGACAGTACAAAATGGAGAACAACCGAAACGAAATTGCATCAGTCAAGAAAGTTCAATAGCACCGTTGGTCAACAACAGCATGCTTGTTCATTTTCTGGAAAGTCTGGGCCTTTTTAGTGATGTTCAGTATGGCTTTCGTGTTTTTTATTCAACTGCCGATCTTTCAACTGTTGTAACTGAGCAGATCTGTCGGTTTATAGATAATTCAGGAGAGGGTAGAGTCATTGCGCTTGACATTTCAAAGGTGTTTGACAGAGTGTGAGATTCTGGTTTCCTACACAAACTTCAGGGTTATGGTATTGGTGGTGAGATTATTGACATTATTACGTCTTTTATTTCTGATCGAAACTTGTGAGTAACTTTGAACGGCGTCTCTTCATTCTCTTTTCCTATTAATGCTGGTGTTCATCAAGGCTCCATTCTACGCCCAACATTGTTTCTTCTCTATATAAATGATCTTCAAGAGAATATTGTTCAGAAAATTAACATCTATGCCGATGATACCAATCTCTATTCTGATGTTGCTTCTCGCCCATCTCCCTCGGGCTGACCTATGTGCAGTTGTGGATTGGGGTACGAAATGGCTTGTTTCATTTAATTCTGTTAACACTCGTGTCTTTCAATCCTGAGATTCTCACGGATGGCTGTGCTCTTGAGGAGAAATCGACTCTGAAACTTCTTGGTCTTTCTTTCTTTCTCATCAAATCTTTCTTGGAGTTTATACATTAGATCCATTACTCTTTCTGCTTCTCGTAAAGTCGGTTTTCTCTATCGTCCCAAACACTTTCTCACACTTGAGTTTATTCTCTATCTCTACAAATCCACAATCACACCATGTATGGAGTACTGTTGTCATATTTGGGCTGCTCAATCTCTGTCCCATTTGAGGGTTCTTGATAAGGTGCAGAAACGTATCTGTAATTTGATTGGCCCCCACCCTTTCTTCTGTGCACCCTCTTTCTCACAGACGTGAGGTTGCTAGTCTCAGTCTTTTCTATAAATACTATTATGGCATGTATTCTTCAGAATTATGTGATCTATTCTCTGCTTCTTTTGTTCCAGCTCCGTTGGTTTAGTGGTTTTCATAAATTCGCTGTTTTGAGACTTCATTGTAATACAGCTTCCTATTCCAGTAGCTTCTTTCCAAGAACCGTAGGTTTGTGGAACTCTCTTCCTGCTGACTGTTTTCCTCCTACCTATAGTCTTGGTCTTTTCAAGACTAAGGCCAATAGGCATCTCCTGTCTTTACGATAATCATGTTTCGTTCTTGTTAGCTCCTTACATCAAGTGGCTTCATGCGTTGTCTGGAGCGATTTCCATAAAAAAAAGACAAAAAATAATCCACTGTATTAATTTGTCTGATTTTTTGCAGATTTATTTAAAAAAAAACATGTTTTGTAAATCTTAATTTGATTTCTAATTTTTATGAATTTCTCCTCCGTGCAAATTATCCGTCATACGAAAGACAATTTTGACAATATTCTATATTGGATAATCCATTATGCTGTTTAATTTGTAAAATATTTCAATTTCATTTTTAATAACTAGTATTTGATTTTATTTGTTCATACGAAACAACACACTCTTTTTTTAACTCTACCATTGACCCTAATTCTGAGTGCCCCCCCCCCCCCAAAAAAAACCTACGAACGAAGCGAGAAAGAAAATAGTTGCCACCTGGACTTACAGTTAGTGGTAGGGTTAACAGACTTAATCTTTAATCATAATTCGGGATATTTTCAAAACAAAAAAAAATCTACAAAAATCAGAAACAAATTGCTGGCAAAATAATCTGCAAAAATAGAATTTAATTTGAAAAAGGAAAAAAAATTAATATTTGCACCCCCCCCCCCCCCGACAAAGTCCATTCACAGCCAGAGTGCCCCGTCTAGGGAGCTGACTTCTACCATCGTTTAGTCTTATGCCACATGGTGGTATAGTGGAAAGCAAGTCGATATTTGCAATGGGGTACATGAAAAAATATTTCTCATTGATTTGGAAACAGATTGTCCCGATTTAAAATAAACAAAACTTAATCTAACAACAACAAAAAAAATGTCTATTGGTTACTAATTTATAGAATAAAATTGTCAGACAACAAATATCGTTTGTCTCTGACGATTTCATGTTCAAACTTAATTTTAAATTAACTTTTAAAGAAAAGTTATGTTATAATTTTAAACAATTTTATTCAATTGATGTAATGATAAAAATCAGCTTATAAAAATCATTTCGTACCATGTCTATTTCGTTTTTACAAGAAAAAACACTCAATTATTTATGGTATTTAAATTTCAACGTTGCAATGATTGCAAAACCGATTTAAAAAAAAAAAAAAAAAAAAATTTTTTTTTTTTTTTACTGACATATATTCCTACATATTTAATATTTTCGTACGAGAAATGAATCAATAGAAAATGCAAAGTGTTTGTGTGGGGGGAGCGGTTAAACAAAACTGAAAACGAGCAACACTGGGTAGATACAGGTAGAATGAATAATATATTTTTACAACAGATGGCCAGATCAGATTAAGAACAGCAATAGTGTAGAACATTTTAAGATGGAATTCAGAAATAATGGTAAAAAAAAAAAACATGTATTAAGAGAACATTATTTTTTTTCTTTTAGTATATTTTTTGTTTGTTTGGAAAATATTTAACTAAATTTTATCTACATATTAGTGTGCAGCATATATGGGGGGGGGGGAAAGTAGGAACAGAGCTGAATAGGGAAGATAAAGAAGAGATGTCAAAAGAGTTATAATAAAAAGTAAGTTAAGCAAAACCAAAAGTTTAAACAAGTAATTTTATACAATTATTTTTTTTTTTAAATTAAAAAAAAAAAAAAATAATCAGGACATTTGATGCTAAGGCATAATCACATTGACACACAGGTTCCCATTAGATCACCAAAGTTAAGCCATATTCAGCCTGGTCAGTACAAAATGGGTGACAATTTGGGAATACCAGAGGCTGTATTTTGGGAGAGGCCCTCTTATCCTGTCATTGTTTTCAGTCATTTTGGACTTCTCCTTGCCACTGAAATCAAGCAATGTCGCTTCAGGAGAGATGCTGTCTGGGATTGTGTAACCCTTGCTTTAAAATTGACTACCTGTGAAGGTGTATGAATAGAGGGATTTGTTATCTCCTATCTTAATTAAGCACACAAAATGAATTAACGAAACAACAAAACAACTGAAAGAGGTTTATTCGTATATTTGAGGTTACCTATACCGTTTGGTATAGGTGGAATAAACTGCTTAGGCTGAAAGCCGACAGGAAGAAAAGGAAGTGTAGCAGTGGAAAAGAACAAAAATACAAAATACAAAATTTAATTCAGAATTTTTTTAACAAGTTTTGTTTTGCAGAGGAAAGGTTTATGCCTTTTCTGCAAAAAAGTATTTTTGAAAACATTTTTTTTTTGTTTTTGGCTTTTCTGCAAACAGTGAGTTGGTTTGCTCACAACAAACTTCAAGTTAGTTAGCTCCGGGTAGGAATGTAGTAGGGTCTGGTATGGGTCATTGGTTGCGGGAATAAAGTATACCGGGCTGATAGATGGGGTATTCGATTTCAAACCCGGAACGGAAAGTTCCGTATTAGCGTCTATCAGCTGTTGTCTGCGCATGTCCACTAATAGATTAAAGTGGTGCAGAAAGTCCGAGCCCAGAATGCGGAAGGGTAAATCGGCTACTGTAAAGACCCACGTAAAGTCTCTGCGCAATTCCAAGTCCAAAGAACGAGAAATTTGACCGTACGTGGAAATAGGATAGTGATTTACGGCTTGCAGTGAAATGGGCAACACTGGTGGCTTTTCAATGAGAAGTTTTAGTGGCCACATACTGCAAGCGGCCCCAGTATCAACCAAGCAACGTGCTTGGGATATAGAGTCTGTAATGAAATAAGCACGGTTGTTATACAAACCAAGTGGAGACCGTGCCGTGCTCAGGCCCCCAGATTTTAATTTCCCTGGTTTTGGAACGAACAAGGTTGTTTGCATCGTTGTGCTTAAGTGCCAAAGCGACTGTGATAAAAAACGCAATCCTGGCTTGTTAGAGTGGCGGTGGTGTGGGGACGGCGAACGATTTCGGTATCAACGTCTAGACGATTGTGATCTAGACATGCTTAGTCTTCTCACATTTCTCTCCAGTCGCTCTATAGCATTTAGTATGGCCAATGTGACCTGTTGACTGGTGTCTCTGACTGTAGCAGAGAAAGAAGAGATTTCAGCTTGTGGATGACGGTGAGAAATGGGGTTAGGTCTATTGGCACAATCCATCACTTTATCTGCCGACGAAGTCACTACGTCGACGGAGCTCATCTCCACCATAGGCGCCAGAATTGCCTTCATCTTATGAGGGTACTATCCGCTGGGGCCTTTCCTTCCGCCAGTTCTCTCATTCTGCGGAGCAGTTCAGTTGGCTTGCGGTCGCCCAAATGCTCGTCGTGAACCAGTTTTTGAAGGCGCTTTTCCGCTGAGAGCGATGGTCGGCACAGAACCTCTCACTTGATGCTGTTATAAGTAGAGCCAGGCGGGGTATCAGTTATCAAGTTCTTGACAACTGGTGTTAATGACGCAGGGAATGCATTAAATAAAATGTGCAATTGCTGTTGCTCTGCGATATTATTTCACATAATACGATTCGAGTTGGACAAACCAAACGCGAACGTCGCCGGCGAATGCAAGTAAAATGCTGCGCATTTTTTTTATTGGGGCAGCAGACCAAGAAGAAAATATACACGAGCAAAAAAGATGGAAACAAAAAGAATAATCGTCATGGAAACAAACTTCAATGAAAAATATGTGTTTATTGGAAACCAGGAGAATTAATAAATATATATAATACCCTCTTTCAGACTGAATATACTTAAAGGAAAAAATATGCGTGAATGATTGTGGTTTTGTTTTTATGTAAGAGAAAGAAGAAAATATATTTGTAAAAAGATATTCGTTTTTTTAAAAAAATTTTTATTGTAAACGTGGGCATGAAATTAATACACCGAACGCGAGCACTCAGAAATAGGTCTGCTAATTTGTAATTTTTGGGTGCTTGCGTTCGGTGTATCAATTTCATGCCCACTCCTATGTGTGTTTATACTAGCTAGTTCCTCTGTCTTCTTCCCTCTTATCGCCTTTACCTCTCCACCTACCGCCTCCCTTATACTAGCTCAGTAGGTGTGAAAGAGAAAAGAAAATAAATAAAAATATAAAAAGTAGAATAAGAAATAAAGAAGAATGTGTCACCCACTTGTCATATTTCAATGTCACTAAAAGTCTTCTCATATGGTCCAATCGGATCATCTTTTCCTTCTCCCATGTGTGTGCCTTTCAAAATAAAATTATTTCCAAATCTTCACTTTTTCTGAAGACGTTTGCTAACACGAACGAAACCGGTCAAATCTCTTGTTTTTTTTTTCTCCTGCACTTTAACCTGTTTTCCGTTTGCCATTTTTTAGACACATATATATATATATATATATATATATATATATATATTATATATATATATGTTTTTGTCAGATAGTATTGAACCTGATGTTTTATTGAGGGTCTTCTGTCAATGTGTTTCCTGTAGAAAGAAAGGTTAGAGAATCTACATAAAAACTAAGTATGCATGTGCAAAATTTTCCGAGAAAGACAATGGAAGTGGGCCCCGAATTTCTAACTGCACCCCCTTAAAACTTCAAATATATATATCCTATTTTGATGAAATTTAAATCATATGTATAAAATCTTTCTGGTAATATCATTGAAGTGGTCCCGAATCTCTCCCCCCCCCCTCCAAAAGAGCCAGGGGGGCATAAGCCCCTTAAAAACCTCAAATATGCATATCCGATTTTAATTAAATTTAAACCATATGTAAGGACACTAATTCAAAGAGTTTTACAAATTTCAGTTCATTCGAACTATATTAGGGGGCGAAATTGGGGCAGTAAAAAAAACAAAACAAAGTTATATGGTATTCAACATAGGTAAAAAAAGGATATAGTATTCCTCATTCAATCTCGGGTCTTCCTGCTAGTAATTTTATATTTGTTAATTAAAAACAAAAAATGATTTGTTTCTCTGTTTTGGTATCCCTTTATTTAACTAACTTCTCTATTCAACCCTTATATAAAAAGCACTGTTCCACAGATAATTTACAGTATTAATACAACGTCAACATTCAGATAAAATTGTATTAAATACTAGCAGAGTTAGCTGGCGTTGCCTGGGATCTTAATTTTCGTAAAGTACTTAGATCACAATCTACTAAATATTGTAATTTTGGGACAAAATCAGTAAAAATACTTATGCTCAGGTGAGGCTTGAACTTATAAACATCTACCTCCTAAGTATTTCATTTACCTGCTTGCTAGGAGGTTAGACACAAGGTCAGGTGTGGTTTTGAAAAGCCAGCACAGTAGGATTAGCACACCTGAGCAGCTGCATTGACATTCCCCAATAGGGACGCCTCAGGCGATTAGCAATAAACTAACCTAAAGAGAAGATCAAGCCTGGGAGGGTTGACCTCCTGAGACTGTACAGAACCATACATCAGCCTGACAAAACAGGGCCAGAAGAAACCACAATGGCCCACCCTCTGTTGGACTGATCGTGAAGGACATAGCCTCGACTGGTACAGAACACACCTGTTCAAGCTGTGCCATCTCTTCCTCTACGTATAGCATGCTAACTAATACACAGTTAAATCTTAGTTAAAACCAGAACAGGCGGCATTCTTTGTCTTTCTTCCCTCTCTTTATTTCTTTTCTCCTGTCAGCCAAAGGAGAGAAAAAAAAACGAAAAGGGGCAAATAAAGATTCCCTTTCACTATTTTTCATCGGTTCATTTTTTAAAGATGTGTCTTATTTTTTTCTTTGTGTCCGTGAGTAGAGTAGGAGTATATCTGATTTAGGGAGTGAAAACTTCTTCCTTTATTCATGGCTAGCAACAACAAACAAAATATTTGATTTTCTATAAAAATCGATTAAATCAATTGGAAAAAAATTGTTTTAACAACACAGACCAATATTTGGCAAAACTAAGTGACTGAACAGTTTTAAGCATGTAACTGTTGTTAAAAGCTAAAAGAAACAAGGTCAACACTGGCTCTATTTTATGTGTGATAATATTGATCAGGATTAAATATTAAAAAAATTACAACATCGATTGGAAATTAATTTTTTTATTTTTAAAAACACATACCAATATTTGCAAAAACTGACTGACTGAACAGTTTTAAGTATGTACCTTTTGTTAACAAAGCTATTAATGGTCAAATAAATAGGGGAAAATCGACTTTACATTTTATGATTTTTATCAAAAAATTTCTTTGTTTATTTTCTGACTTAATCTTATTCCATCTTTAAATATTCTACGCTAATACTCTTCTTAATCTGATCTGGCAACTTGTTCCAAAAATATATTACTCTATTAGCAAAATAATTCAATTGGTTAAGAGATCTCGTTTTCAAATTCGCCTTTTGAGATTGAGCAGAAATAGAAAAAAAAAATTATTCACCATGGTCGGAAATCATACATTTTTTTATATAATTTAAAAAAAAAAAAAAAAAAAAAAATTATTTTTTTGAATTTTCATGTTTCGCTTATGACGTAAATAAAACTGTGCTTCTTGAATGTCGATAAAACACTTATTTTTACGAGACAATTTAAGAAAATAATTTCACTCGGCATGAATATCTACTCATCTGTTGGCCTTTTGGCTAAGATCAAAGTGTAGTATCTGTTCCGATGGATACTACACCCCATAAACTGGTATTGTCTTGGCCTTCGGGGCTTGATTTACACCGGTCTGTGGGTTTGTCCTGTGCAGTTCTAAGGAGTCCACCCTCCCAGGCTTTGCCTCCCCTCTTTGGAGAGGAGTAAATTTATTGCTTACTGCCTGAGGTGCCCCTACCGGGGAATGCCGACGGGGCTGCCCAGGCAATTTTTAATGGCCAGAGTGCTCACCTCTCGGGCGCTGGCTTTTCAAACCCCACTTTCCCGACCCGACCTTGGGTCACATCTTACCTTGTGGGAGTAAGATAAAACTGGCCTTGTGCCTAACCTCCTGGAGAGGAGGTAAATAAATACTCATCTGTTGTGGTTACGTTCGAAATAGCATTTTTAGATGCATCCGAAGCCGTCCACATTACATGAGAAGAATCTCTTTCTGTTAAGCTTAGGTTTGAAATGATATATTTGGATGCATTCACTAGAGTTGGGCGGTTTTGAAATTTTGGTTTCGGTATCAGTTTCGTTTTTTTTCCCTTAAAACCTCGTTTTACGGTTCGGTTTTTCGTTTTTTTTAGTCATAGAATTGATGACTTGGATTAAAGTTTAATAATTAAACTTTCGAATAAATTGTCAACTCTAAATAAATACCATATTAACAATTTAGTAAAATATAAATCGTTGCATAGTCTACTTTTTGAATAACCCATTTTTGGGAGAGAAAACGGTATAGTTGAGAGATAGTTCTCTAGAAATGACAATTTATGTATGAAGTGGCTTTTCAAAAGTAAACAATGAAATGCCTAATGTTTAAAGTAATTTTAAAAATCCGAATAAAGTGATACTAGCATTGGCAACTACTTTTTTTCTTTTTAAATGTTTATACTCGCTCACTGCTTTTCGTTTATTTACTTTTACAACAAGTATTTTTTTAAAATTTCATTTTAATAACTTATTTTTTTAGATAACTCTGAAACAAACAAATAATTATTTTACAATTTTGAGTTGAATCAAATAGATTTTCGACATCATACGGAACGGGTTTGATTTTTTCTTTTTCATTTGAAAATAGTTTATGCTAAAAATACGATGTCATGTTGTCTGTCATATTTCTCTTTTTTTCATTTGAAAATTCAAAATGTTAATGATAAACAAACTGTAAACAAAGATTTCTTCCTACAAGTCAATTAAATGTTTTTATCATATATTTGTTCAATCTGTCCTCTTACTAATATAACATTTTTTGGTAATATTCAATTTTATTCAAATCGGAAAATCTTTTCAACCGTGTTTCCTTGTATATGGTGGCTTACTGTAGTAAAAACACAATACCGAACTGTTACGGTTTTAAAAAAAAAAAACGATTTGGTATTCGGTATGGAGACGAAACAGAAAAACCGCGGTTTTTCGGTAAAACTGCCCATCTCTAGCATTCACACATTTCTACAAGAATCTCTGCCCATCACGCTTGTCTGAAAAATCATTTCTGTTGGTCTGTCATATTTGTTTGGAATTTCATTTTCTTTGGTCTGTCACGTTTACGTTTGAAATAGCATTCATCATCATCATCTTCGGTTTAACGTCTGTTTTACATGTTGGCATGCGTTTGACGGCTTTAAGAAATTGACTTCCTATCTCTGGCCAGGTCTTTATTTATCCCTCTTTCTCTCAAGTCCATTTTTATCACTTCCTTCCATGTTTTCCTTAGCCTTCCCCTGTGAGCTGAACCTGCTAGCTCAACTGTTCTACATCTAATAACCCAAGAACTCTCATACATTCCTTCAACGTGGTCATAGCATTGAAGTCTCCCATTCTGCACAAATCTTCCTATACTGTCCAGATTTAATCTTCCTCTGAGGTCATCAGAACTAAGCCTGTTTATAAGGCTCTCATTACACATTCATTTCTCTCCATACTACACACATCCTCAACCCTCACTGGCCAGGTTTCACTTCCATACATCATCACACTACTTACATAGACTCTTCCCTGTGTCGACAGTGGTAACGCTCTGCTGGTTAGTAATGGCAGAAATTCCCTGAACTTACTCCATCCGTTTCTAAGCACTGATTAATAGACAAGTTGTAAGTATATCCATTCTTCTTTTTTAAAATGTTTATAAAATGTTTTGTATCAAAACCCTGAAGATATTAATTTTTTTTTTTTTCTCAGCGATGTCACCTGTACCAAAAGAAGACCGTGACAAACCTACCGACGACAATCCTGAATGCAATAACGTTGAAAACGATGACAGTGTCCCGGATTTTATTATTACCTTAACAAGTTCTGAAAGTGAAAGTGAAAGTGATGCTGATATTGATTATGACGGTTATGTGTTGCTGCCCCAAGAGGGTGAAATTTTCGAGAATCTGCCTCCCGCAGAAATATTTGAGGACACTGGATCCTTCACACTCGTACAGAACAATGCTTGGCAACTAGATGAGGAAGAACCGCAAAGTAGCACCACGGCACCTGTCTTTCCATTCACTGTAAGTAATTCACATTAAAGATTTTTTTTTTTTCCATTACTAGTTATACCTACTTATATACGACCACTATGACAGTCATATTTAAATGTGAGAGAAATAATCCCTATATTTTCTTTACGAATATGTTAAGTCTTAGAAAGTGTTCAACCTGCAAAGGGAGGGAATTCGCAATATTGCTTAATTAAAAACTTTTCATATTTCTCTCAAAGTGCTCAACTTGAATGGAGCTTTAATAATAATTATATATATATATATGATTTTCTTTGAAAATCCATAGATTAAGGACTTAACAGTACTTTTTGCTTGAACTTTGATATTTAATAAAGTTTGATTAATTTCTCATTTTCTTTCATTTAATCCATTATTATAGGTGTGTGTGTATATATATATATATATATATATATATATACAGGGTGGGCCAAAATAAGGGTCCTATCTTTAAATTTGAATAACTTGAATTTGAATAACTTCCACAAAATAAAAGTTAAACTCACCAAACTTTATGTGTGTGTAGACTGACCCTTCCGAGATTTTTTGAAATAAACAAAACAAATTTTAGCCGAAAAACACTTCTTAAAACTTACAAAAACTAAAGTATTGTTTTTTACACTGTTTTGAGTTTTTTAAGCAAAAATAATGTTTTCTAAATGAGGGTACGTTCCTTAGGGCTAATACGGCTCATGCTTGCTTCGAAAGGGGTCCTTTACTTATTCTAAAAAAACATTTAAAAAAATCAATAAATAAAAAAGTTATGAATTTTTAAAAATAGGACCCTAGTTTTGCCCACCCTGTATATATATATATATATAAATTTGGGAAAGTTCATTTTTTTTAAGCATCTTTTGAATTTTAACATAAAGATAGAGGCAAATTACCTTCAAAGAAACCATGTCTTAGAAGCAGATATTTTTTTATCAAATCAAAATAAAGGTCAAAATATTTTTTTTTTTTCTTCATCTTGACTTTTTTATCTAATATTTTGCTTGATAAAACAAGCCTCGACAGAGCTTAGACAAATAAAAGGTATAAACCTTTTTTTCGTAATAATCCTTCTTGGTCTTGTAGAAGTGTCTCGTCCGGTGTTGTGGACGAACAGTGCAAATGTCTGTTTAAATAGAACTTAAATCGCACATGGTCTTTATGTTAAAATTCAAAAGATGCTTAAAAAAATGAATTTTCCATATCTATATCCACCAGCGACCATGCGCAATTTAAGTTCTATTTAAAACAGACATTTGCACCGTTAGTCAACAACATCAGACAGGACACTTCTACAAGACTAAGAAGGATTATTACGAAAAAAAAAAAGGTTTATACCTTTTATTTGTCTAAGCTCTGTCGAGGCTTGTTTTATCAAGCGAAATGTTAGATAAAAAAAGTCAAGATGAAGAAAAAAACACAAATATTTACCTTTATTTTGATTTAATAAAAAAATATCTGCATCTAACACATGGTTTCTTTGAAGGCATTTTGCCTCTATCTTTATGTTATATATATATATATTTATATTTTTATATCAATTGTGATACAGAAAATCAGAACATATAAAACGTGATACCGACTTTTACGGTTAAAAAAGACAAATTTCTTGTCATATAAAATCGTGTTTTCTTTGTTTGTTTCTGCATTCATGGATATTTTAATAGTAAAAGTCATTTACTATTCAGGTTATTAATTTTTCTGAAGAAATTAAGCATCGTTTTATGAAAGTTAGATCTAGTATAGAATGTTATTGAAGCTTACATAATATATTAAAAAGAAAAAATTAAATACATCCTTAAAAAATGTAGATATATTTGACTTTTATGGACTCCAATTATTTTAACCTGCCATAAGGTAAAAAACATTTCTAGACTTTATTGTGTTTTTCTGTTTGTAATCGTTGAGCAATTCCATCGAATATTGCCTGAAACATCCGGAGGACCTGTCCCCTGTCGCTGCAACATACATGACCACCAGTGTGTGGACATGCTCTTGTGTTCAGTAAGACAGGCCCCTTCTAGGGGTTAACGAGCAAACCCAGAGATGCGTCTGACTAGTATCTGGTGGCCATAGCCACTGCGTCTGATTGGCAAGCTACGTCCTACATAGTACCTCTCGTAGGTTTCATGGGATGCCAGATGTTAAGCATGGTGCTTTATCGTGAAGCACTGCTCCGTACTGCAGCAAAGGGCGTATAAGGTTGAAGATAACTACCCATCGGCCACATCAATAGATCTCGAACTGTTGTAAGTGTCAGAGTTGGTGATAGGAAGACATCCTGCCGTAAAAAACCCTGCTCCAGAATTACATGGCAGTCAATGAAAAGTTTAACAGTGGACATGGGTTGGAAACAACAGCGTCAAAGGTGTTGTGAGCAGTAGGGTCAGATGTGGGCTGGCTAGATCGGTATCAAGCGAAATCTTACAATAGAGATTAAGATTTGCCATTCTTAATGTTGGCATAATGAGGGGAAGGGTGGAAGAGGTGGTGGAAACACTATCATGCAGGAAAGTCGACCTGTGTTGCTTACATGATTCAAGGCAGACACACACCACGTTAAAAGCTGTTTTTGACTGGTAATAGGAATGGCACGGCAGGTGTGGGATATCTACTGGCTGAGAAATGGGTTGACAAGGTGCTTGATGTTCAACATCTGTCTGACAGGATCATCCTTGTCAAACTGATAGTAGGAAGTACTGTTCTCACCTTCCTAAGTATCTACTCCCCGCAGGTAGGACGCAGTGATGATGAAAAAGACGCCTTCTATGAGCGTTTGAGGGAGGTTATCTGTAAGATACCAGGAAAAGAGCCTTTCATCACCTGTGGTGACTGGAATGAACACATTGGTAAAGCAGTGTCAGGTTTCGAGGAGGTGCATGGTGGATATAGCATTGGTGAACAAAACCCCGAAGGTGATAGTATTTTGGAGTTTGCGATGGCCAACAACCTGGTAGTAGGAAACTCCTGGTTCAAGAAGAAAGACAACCATCTCATTACTTACGAATCTGGCGGAGTGAAAACCCAAGTTGATTATATACTACTGGGGCGGAGTGATCTCAGACAGGTCAAGGACATCAAGGTCATCGCAGGAGAAGAATGTGCAACCCAGCATAGACTATTGTTATGTGACCTCATGGTCACAACACGCCCACAAGAGCGCCATAAATTCAAGCCTAGAGTGAGGACTTGGAAGTTGAAGGAGGCAGAAGTACAAAGGAAATACGAAGAAGCCTACAAGTACAGAGAACTACCAAGCAGATGGTGTGGAGGGTTGCTGGCAGCAGCTGAAGGATGGGCTCATGAACAGTGCCAATACTGTATGTGGCCTGATGAAGAAGCACCAATGGAGGAAAGATACTTTGTGGTGGGATGGTGAAGTAAACAGTGCGATACAAGAAAAGAGAAGATGATACAAAGCATGGAAGAAAGGGGGAAGTCGAGGTGAATACATACAAGCTAAGAGATCTGAAAAAAAAAAAGCTGTGTACTCAGTTAAGCTGATACAGCCAAATTCGGACAGTTGGGTCCCAAGAATGATGATATATTCCGAGAAGGGAGAGCCACGATGTGGGAGACAAATGCATAAAAGATGATGGGGGAAACTCTCGCTGACTAACAAGACCAAACAAAATGCCTGGAAACACTACAAAAGGCTATTCAACATTGAATTTGAATGGAATCCAGAAGAGTTATCAAAGAAAACACCAGTCAAAGCCCACCAATTGAGATCAGTCCTGATATTATTAAAAAGGCTCTAGTAAAGATGAAAAATGGAAAAGCGGCTGGACCATCTGGTATTGTAGGTGAAATGTTGAAAGCATCCGGAAAGATAGGCATCCAGATCATGTCAGACTTAGTGAACTTGATCATAAGGGAAGAGTGTGTCCCAGAGAGCGAGGAAGAGAGCTACATCATCAACTGCTACAAGGGTAAGAGTGATTTGCTGTCAAGATGAAACCATAGAGGCCTGAATCTCTTGGAACCAGTGATGAAAGTGATAGAGTAACAGACAACATCATTCGACAGCAAGTTGACATCGATGCGATGCAGTTCGGATTTGTACCAGATCGAGGCACAACAGATACAATCTTCATTCAGGTCAAATGCAGGAGAAATACATTGGGGCAGACAGTGGACTATACATAGCATTTGTTGACCTAGAAAAGGCTTTTGATAGGTTCCCCAAGAAGTGCTATGGTGGGCAATATGCAAGCTTAAAGTGGAGGATTGGCTTATAAGACTAGTACAATGCATGTACAGGAACACCAGAGGCAAGGTACGAGTAGATGATATCTACAGCGATGAGTTCAGTGTAAATGTTGGAGTACATCAAGGATCAGTCCTCAGTCCCTTGTTGTTAATTGTTGTCCTTGAGGCCTTCTCCAATGAGTTCCGAACAGGGTGCCCATGGGAACTACTGTATGCAGATGACTTGGTCATAATGGCAGAGACAATGAACGAGCTGGAAGAAAGATTAGAAGTATAGAAGAAGGGCATGGAAGCAAAAGGTCTGATGATCAACAGTGGAAAGACAATGGTGATGGTTAGGGGCCCAGAACTCCAGTCTTTGAAGGACTCTGGTCAATACCCATGCATGGTATGTAGAAAGGGGGTGGGTGGGGGGTGGGGGGTTAAGAACAATGCGATACAGTGCAACCACTGCACTCTATGGGTGCGTAAAAAGTGCATGGTAGGCTCAGACCAGATCCAGACTTCAGATGTAAGAGATGTCTAAGACTTGCACACCCAATTGAGGGCTGCCCTTACACAGAAGTTTAAATAGGCGAGGACAACCTGGAGGTGGTAGACCCCTTTAGCTACCTAGGAGATATGCTGAGTGTTGGAGGTGGCTGCAAACTAAGTTCGACCATCAGAGTCAAGACAGCTTGGGGAAAGTTTAGATAACTTCTCTCATTTCTAACATCCTGGGTCATGATAGTTGCGTAAGAAGCGTGATGTTGTATGACAGTGAGTGTTGGGTCCTCACCCAGGTCTCTTGCTTGACTCCAGAGAAATTACATGGCAATGATTAGGTGGATATGCAATCTAAAGCCGGATCAAATCCAGAACATTCGGTCGGACACTACTCGACAAATTGGCAATTTCAAAAGTTGATGTTCTAATAAGGTCAAACCGTTTTCACTGGTTCGGGAATGTTGAGAGAAGCAAGGGGTATAGCAGCACATGCAGATACCTAAGACTGGACAGCAAAAAGGAAGCCTGGCCAACCCCAAGAAGATATGGAAAGAAACCATCAGTCAAGACCATAAACAGTGGCAAATGGACACAGTCAATCCCCACAATCGTGATCACTGGAGAGTTAGCATAAGGACAGCCAGACAACGTCGAACCTCTTGTCAAAGGGAATATAGACGATAAACCTGCATAGTGAGTGATATGGAGACAAGGATAAATATTATTGATGTTGAACTTTTTGGAGCATGATTACAAAATGTTAATTATCTCATAAATTTTCTAATCTACTGAGTTATAATATATATATATATATATATATATATATATATATATAAGCTAAAACTACCCGCCATCTGATGGTAATTAATCTAGCTTTAACTATTATTTTTAAATGTTTAACTGACATTACATACCTTTAAAATAAATCTATTGTAATTTAAAAAAAACTAAGTTTTCATTTAAATTACCTCCCTTGAAAATAATGTACATAATATTTTCAGAAAGATTTTAGTAATGTGTCCTTTTTTTTATTAAATCACTTTAGTTAATTATTAATATTGACAAAACTATTGCATATATATATATATAGGATAATAAAATTACAAATAAATAACACCAAACATTAAATTATTATACATTGTTCAAAAAAAAAAAGTTAAGTAAATGAGGCATAGTTTGGGTCTTTGCTCTCTACTATACATACAGTATTTAAAAAGACTGTTGTATTATTGATTTAAAAAAAGTGAATCGTGTTATGAATGAAAAAAAATACTTTTGCATTTATTCATTTAGACTAGTTATACTTACCTGGCGTTACTTGAGTTTTTGTTCTGCTTGTTGTCCCTGTCTTTTTTTTATTAATTTCTAGTAAATAAAAATAGTTACATTTTTGGAAAAGATAATTAAATGAAGGAATATATAGTTTTAAAAATCGATCAGTTCTGTTTACTCCCATAAATACTTTTGATTTAAAAAAAAAAAAAATCTGTTTCTTTTTTCTTTTTCAAATATGATTTTGAAAGTTAAATGTAATTATTACGATATCGTTTGATCGTTAAATTATTAATTGAACCAAGTTTTAGTAATTATTCATTATTAGCGGGACCCATGTAAATTCATAGCAAATTAATACAAACAGGCATTGTTGACCAAAAGAAAAGTCTGTCAGGCATACGATAGATTTGTGATGTGAGTCTTAAAGACAGGCTTAGATCTGAAGACCCAGAGAAAGATTAAATCTGGACAGTATAAGGAGATGTGTACAGAACAGGAAACATTTTTGCTATGGATGAGAATGGATGAGAGTTCTTGAGTTAGTAGATGTAGAACAGTTGAAGTAGCAGTGGAAGGCCAAAGGAAACATGAAAGAAGGAGATAAGGATGGATTTGAGAGAAAAATGGGTAAATAAAGACTTGGGCAGAGATCAGTTTATGTCTCTTTGAGGTGATTTCTATTTTTAGTCATTTTCTGAACCGGCTAAAACAAAAATGAAGACTAATATTAAATTACGTTAAACATTTAATTTGACAGTTCCTCAAAATTCTTTAAATGTATTTTTCTTTTTACCATTATTTCTGAAATTATCCAATTAAACATTTAATTTGACAGTTCCTCAAAATTCTTTAAATGTATTTTTCTTTTTACCATTATTTCTGAAATTATCCAATTAAACATTTAATTTGACAGTTCCTCAAAATTCTTGAAATGTATTTTTCTTTTTACCATTATTTCTGAAATTATCCAATTAAACATTTAATTTGACAGTTCCTCAAAATTCTTGAAATGTATTTTTCTTTTTACCATTATTTCTGAAATTATCCAATTAAACATTTAATTTGACAGTTCCTCAAAATTCTTTAAATGTATTTTTCTTTTTACCATTATTTCTGAAATTATCCAATTATCAACAATTTCTATCCTATTGATCCAGAAGCTTGTCCCCAAAATATATTATTTAATTAGCAAAAATAAAATTCAGTTCGTTACTAGATTTTATTTTTGAAATCTGCTGTGACAATAAATTTCCAGATCATGGATGAATATTAAAAAAAGAAAAGTACCCCAAAACTTTAAATTGAACTCGCTGTACATCATCCGAGGCAACACCATGTCTGTTATGATGTCCGACAGTAAATTCTAAATTTTGATAAAAAAAACAAAACAACTTTGCCTTTGTGTGCAGGCAAGTAAATAGGGACTTTTTAAGATACACTTTTAGTTAAAAGTTAATTTTAATTCATTTTCTAATGACTTATTAATTATATTTTTGTTTCTGTTTTGTGTGTGAATATTTTTTAAAAATATAAAAAGGAATATAATACAGATAATAATAATAATCACATCTCTCTCTCTCTCTCTCTCTCTCTCTCTCTCTCTCTCTCTCTCATATATATATATAATATACAACGAAAAATATGTCCTATAAAGTTAAGGGCGACTAATAATGCAATTTTCTGCATCTTAATCACTTAGGAAGTGAGACAATCGAAATAATAGTAAGCAAAATAACAACGAACGCTACAATCACCAATAAAAATAATTACATAAAAATACATTAAATATTTAGGTGATAAAAATCGTACATATTTCTAGACAGAGCGTCTTGGTCCAGTGGTAGAATGCTGGACTATAGACATCAATATTGAAGGTTCGATCTCTGTCTAAGTTAGCCATGCTGATGACAGCTGTGAGCCAGAAACACGTGTCCATGGATTACTTTTATGTACGTATAAAATAGATAAAAAAAAAATATATATATATATACTAGCTGGTTTCGCCCGCTAGCTCTCGCTTCAAATAATATATATATATATATATATATATATATATATATATATATGCGATTTTATGAAGGTTTACCAAAGCATTCCTTTCATCGAGCTTGTTTTTATTGGAACAACCCCGGTCTTCACTGAATGATCTATTTTATAAGTGAGAAATCTATATATATATATAAATCATCCTTATTTAATATGTATTAAATAAGCTATACATTTCATTGAAATTGTACCTATTTGAATTTTCGGTGGACCTATGGTTTAAATTTCAGTGTGTGTCTGGGGGGGGGGGGGCTTGTGCTCCCGGGGAGCATTTTAATATTATCAAAATTTGCTGAAATTTTGGGAATAGACATCATTTTGGGTCATTTACCTATGGTTTAAATTTCATTTGAATCAAAGGGAAAACAGTTTTCAGTTGGGGGGGATTGTGCCACCTGGGGACCCTCAGCGTTGAAGTGATATATTTCTTATATAGCCTATGACCTTCACTGAGAGGTCAGTAGTCCACATGCCAATTTTCAAGCAATTCTGTCCAGCGGTTTGGGTGAACATAAGACACAAAGATCAGGTGAACACATACACAGTTACTATTTTATATATATATATAAATTTGGGAAAGTTCATTTTTTTTAGCATCTTTTGAATTTTAACATAAAGATAGAGGCAAAATGCCCTCAAAGAAACCATGTGTTAGATGCAGATATTTTTTTATTAAATCACAATAAAGATCAAAAAATATATATTTTTTTTCTTTATCTTGACTTTTTTATCTAATATTTTGCTTGATAAAACAAGCCTCGACAGAGCTTAAACAAATAAAAGGTATACACCTTTTTTTTTTTTCATAATATCCTTCTTGGTCTTGTATACCTTTTTATTTGTCTAAGCTCTGTCGAGGCTTGTTTTATCAAGCGAAATATTAGATAAAAAAAGTCAAGATGTAGAAAAAAAACAACAAATTTTGATTTAATAAAAAAATATCTGTATCTAACACATGGTTTCTTTGAAGGCATTTTGCCTCTATCTATCTATCTATATATATATATATATATATATATATATATATATATATATATATAAACTGAATGTCTACTAGACACAACCCTCGGTCTCTCTTGACAGGGGTTTGTCAGCGATAGATCTGCTAAGTAAGCTACTGAATAAAAGCCGGAGTGCATACAACCTGGCCCAGGGCTGCCAACAAGACCCCAAAAAAGAGTCAACCACCTGCTCTTCATGGATGACCTGAAGCTGTATGCCAGTTCATATGCTGACTTATGTTGACTCTTACAGGTTGTACATATATTCTACAAAGATATTGGAATGAAGTTTGATCTGAACAAATGTGCCAAATCGTCTTTCAGAGCTGGGAAGAAGATTCAAACGGAAAACATACAACTTGATGAAGAGACTGACATCAAAGAGCTAGAAGAGCAGGAACAATACAAATACTTTGGCATCGAAGAAAACGATTCAATTCAACATGCCAAGATGAGATAAAAAATTGGTTGCAGAGAATATGTACGCCGTGTAAGAAAAATCTGCAAAACACAGCTTACAAACAAAAACAAGTCAACTGCCAGTAACTAAGTTGCCATGCGAGTGATAACATACAGCTTTAGTATTATTGACTGACCACAAAAGGACATTAATAGGCTAGACACTTCAGCAAGAAGAA
Source organism: Sepiola atlantica (assembly GCA_963556195.1). Classification (NCBI taxonomy): domain Eukaryota; kingdom Metazoa; phylum Mollusca; class Cephalopoda; order Sepiida; family Sepiolidae; genus Sepiola; species Sepiola atlantica. The sequence goes on along the minus strand of OY744550.1, from coordinate 20,774,215 downwards.
TGTTTTTGCCCAGAGGTGCAGGAGGTATGGGTCTCACAGAAATTGACCATTAACATCGATTTCCCAGAACCTAAACCTTATGATGCTACATCAAGGAACAAGCGCCAGTTGAACAATCTCAATCACAAAACTGATCAAACATTTTGGACAAGAATGTCTTACAAATGAGACAGAAACATGAAACAAGACTGCCATGAAAATAGTTAAAAAAAAAAGCCGTCAAAAATACTTGAAAACTGGAAGAATGGGCCAACCAACAACGTGCTAATTATTTTCATGATTAACTATCCTAGGAATATATAGATAAGGAAGTCTCTGTAGACTGGCTGAAAAGAGGATCACTCCACTATGATCAGGAGAGGATGATAATGGCTGCCCAAGATCAAGGCTTGATGACCAATGCTTTTTAGAAGATGAGTGGTCTCAGCAACGACAACAAGTGCAGGTTCTGCCACACAGAAGTGGAGAGTGTGAGCCACCTGACATCCAGTTGTAAGGTTCTGCTGGGGAATAGCTACTATACAATGCGCCACAATGGAGTGTGTAAATATCTCCAGTGGACCATCTGTACAAAGTTGAATATCCAGTGTAGCAGCAAGTCCTGGGAACATACACTAAAAAGAACTGTTGAAAATAAGTCATGCATCATCCACCATTCACTATGACTATGCAATTCCTACAGCTACATACCTAGAAAACGGAGCTTTTAAACTTGACATAGTGATATGGAACAAAAGAGAGAAAGTAGCAACCCTAGTTGAAGTCAGTGCCCCTAATGATGCTAAGAAGGAGAAGATAACTGAATATTAAGGTCTTATGAACGACATGAAAAGAAACTGGAATGATCTCCATCATCCCAGTAATTATAGGAGCAACCGGACTAATGAAAAAGAAATTCAAAATCTACCTGATGAATATACCCGGTGAACCAAGTGCAAGAGAGATACAAATAATTCTGCTTAAAGAGACGATTAGAATCTTAAAAGAGCTCTCGGTTGGAGTGTCTGAAATAGCGGGTGAATGTTTGGCATCTGGTAGGATGCCTCATCCCCAGCAAAAGCAAAAAGATAAAGATTGGGAAAAGGAACACTCATCCATTCTCATCCATAGCAAAAATGTTTCCTGTTCTGTACACATCTCCTTATACTGTCCAGATTTAATCTTTCTCTGGGTCTTCAGATCTAAGCCTGTCTTTAAGACTCACATCACAAATCTATCGTATGCATGATAGATTTTCCCTTAGTCAACAATGCCTGTTTGTATTAATTTGCTATTAATTTACATGGGTCCCGCTAATAATGAATAATTACTAAAACTTGGTTCAATTAATAATTTAACGATCAAACGATATCGTAATAATTAAATTTAACTTTCAAAATCATATTTGAAAAAGAAAAAAGAAAAAAGAAACAGATTCAAGTACAAATAAAGATGTTTGACATGCTGTAAAACCCAATAACTAGTTGACATGCGCCAGCCATATTTGCTTACGTGTTGATAATTTATCTGCTATGTAACAGACAATTTCTTGGAATCGTGATCCCCCTTTAAGAAAGTTTAGTGGTTATGTTACAAGACAACCTTAATACAATGTTTCTCGTTTTTGAGATGAGGAGTGATAATTTGTATTTGGATTACTGTTCTCATCTCAAATTTTATTCTCACACTATTTCGGCTAGCAAGGACCTGTGGCGTAACGGATATAAGTGCTAAGTAATAATCGGTCTTCTGGAGGTTGAAGGTTCAATCCCAAGAATACAATTTACAAATTACTTACAACTTTACCTGGTCGAGACTGACGGAATGAGAGCAAGCTACCCCTGTGGAAAAGGTTGTAGGTTACATCGGCCGAAACGTTGTGAGAATAACATCCAAGATGAGAACAGTAGTCGGGATAATACAAGTAATATAATCTTAATGCAATTCAAAATTGTGAATAGCTTTTATTATCAGCTTTGCTTTACGTAAAAGTCTGTTTTCAAGACTTGTTAATGTGAACTATTTGTTTTATCTTGAATTTTCTACTGGAACTATTTCTTTTTTTCATTGATACATACACTATTGGCCAAGATCAAAGTGTAGTATCTGTAAATAAAATACACTATTCAGGGATGTGAGTTCTTTGCCTGTTAGTGGAATTCCGCTTTTTAAAAAAATCCAGACAAAGTGGATTTTCCCTAGTCTCCATTGTTCTCTGTTTTTTTGGTCGGGAGCCACTTTTTTGTTTTTTTTATAAGAAAAAAGCTGATTTCTGGCAAATCGCTTACTTCCTTATTTTCTCTTTGCTATTTGGCTGGATTTTATTTCCCCTTTTCTCTCTCTTGCTCTATCTTTCTTTCTCTTTTCATGTTTTTTCTCCCTTCCTCTTCCTCTCCATCTTGTCTTCCCCTCTTATGACAGTTCTCTCTGAAAATTGAAAATGTTAATTTTGCCCTGAAGACTAAGACTTCAAACAATTCATGACAGATTAGGAGAGTTTGCTGACTTTTGTTTCATGAAAGAATTAGTTCTTGTGCCTCACCCCACATGCGTTCTCAATGTCTTTCTCTTGAGTTCTTAGTTTAGTGTTTTTTCTTTGTGCTACGCACACAAACACACACAAACACACACACACACACACACACACACACACACACACACACACACACACGGAAGAGGGCAAGTTGGAAAGGAAATTCATCTCGATTTCATCTTTTTTTTGCCATTGGTTATTCACATCCCTGACTATTGTTAATTTGTATCATTTGTTTGTACAGGTACCAGATTCACCTGCTGCAGAGGCGGCTTCTTTGTTGTGGAATCAGACAAACCCTGCAGCTGAGGCTGAAATGGATACAGGTAAAATATATTTCAAACTATACATTTAAATAAAATTTTTTTTTTTTTTTTAAACATTAAAACACTTTTTTTTTCTTTTTTTTTTCTTTTTATTTTTTTTTTTTTTTAGTATATCTAAACAGAATTTCCTAAATTTTTTTTTTGCATGACCCCTAAGATAAAGAAAGTTGCTGTTATTCTAAATATAAACAATAATAATAAACTTAAATCCCTTAAAAAAAAGAAAAAAAGTGGTGGCACCAGCCTCTGCTGATATCACACAAGATGATCGTGAAGGATCAAAGAGGATGGGAAGATTGAAGAGAGAAAGCACCATCCAGACACCCAGAAGGCTGCAGAAAGTACAGGAACCTTGCCACTTAAATTCCAGAGAAAGGAAACGGTTGTTATCAGTGAGAAATTGATGGTAAACGGCTGTTGCAATAATACAAAATGATTTGCAACAGTTATGGAAAAAGGTGGAGATTGCCGGAAATTTGGGGCGACTTGTTGTCACCTTAGTCTTCAGGGAACATAATCACTGATAAAGACTTCTGCGAAAACTAGCGAGTAAATAATAATAATCATTTTTATTTAATGTTTAAAATCAATATGCATAAATAAGCTTCTTTACGAGGGAAGAACCTTACGTATACAGTATTCTTCCCTAACCCTAACCTATACAGTATTCTGCCCAACTCCTTCAATTATTTATTCAACAAATTGTTAAGTGCAGAACATTTTTTAAATTCCTTTTCAAACTGGAGGGCTCATAGTAGCTGCCTCCTTAAAGGTGTTTATTTCAGATTTCTTTTAATGCTAAGTGGAACAAATACTTGTGCCATCCATTAAAATCAGACGTGAGGCATTGTCTGTTCTACTTGCCACATCTGACTCGCTGGCTGAATTTTCATAGATTGTGAAATGCAGATGGCTATAATCTGCAATCTGATTGTTTATTAGCTGAATCATTTCAAATTGTTGTCACTGTGCAGATGTGTATTCTTCCCTCAAAGAGAAAAACACTCCACACATAAAGAGACGTGCTTGTTGGGGGATGTTGGTTTTCTTTGGATCTACCTACAAAGGTGGCCAAACGCTCTCGGTGATTACGGTTAACAAACAAAATAGTGATTCTATCGCGATGACTATCACTTACGTGCTCTCCTTTGCATACCTACCTCAGATACGCAACCGGATTTCAGTGCAACTGTGAATTTCTCCCATTGAACGAGAAAAAAAGAAAATGTGCAAAATAAATAAAATAGCACAAATTTAATTTTCTTTTTGGATAAACAACGTAAAATGCTAGTTTTCTAAACACCACAAAAATTGTGACTTTTCAAAACTGTATTTTTTAATATTGTTTTGATCATATTATGTTTCCACATGTTTATTGTATCACTTCAATGTTGAATGTTAGGTCTTCAATAACTGACCCAATATTTCATTTGGCCTTTTGGGAAAATGAATTGCCTACTTCTGTAATTTCTCATTCCTATGAATCGGCGTGGTATGACTTTTTTATTCTTTTACTTATGCGGTAATCCTGAACTACGGCGGGGTCCGCAATGGTGGATTTTTGTCTTCACAGGCTCGGTCCGGTTGAAGACTTGTTTTAGAGATCTTTGTGCAGGACATCTGCCCATCTCCTCATCAGCCTTCCCCTCGGTCACTTCCCGGCCACTTCTAATGCACAGGCCAAGTTTCACAATGGTCTCGTTGTTGGCCCTCAGCACATGTCAAAACCATCTGAGCTGCCATTCCCTTATCTTGCCCTCAATCGGTGTGATACCGTAGCACCTTCAGATGTCCTCATTGCAGATGTGGTTGAGTAGTGTAATTTCAGACATCCAGTGAAGCCTTTTGGTTTCAATAACGATGAATCTTCGCTCTCCTTTCCTCGTTGTTGATAAGCACTCAGCTGTACAAAGCGACGGGTCTCACAACAGTCCGGTAAATTTTCGACTGAAGACGGTTGCTGATCTTGCGCTCACAAAGGATGCCAGTGATGGTGCGCCACAGGAGCCATGTTGCATTGATGCACGCAGCAACTTTGCTGAGGATTGTACGATTTTTGACGAACTCTTATTCTTTTGTTGGCATTGGTTTCCTCAGTTCTTTCTAGAATCAGGTATTAACTGGAGGGCTCGTGTATAGGTTTCCAATGTCCATAGCAAAAGTGGTGCTCTGGAACCGACAGGATTAAAACTTGGCACACCCAGGTTGTTAGTCCACGTCATTATCCACTTCCTTATCGTCACCTCTCTCTGTGATGGATAATATTTTGTCATGTATTTCGCCTTTGTTGAGGCTATTTTTCCAATTTGTTGAGATCCGTGAAGGATTTTAGTGTGGCGATTAGATCTGAGTGTTTCTTGAACCATCCAAATGATTTTCCTTTATCCGATTCACATTCCTACATCAAACAAAATCAGGGATGTGAGTTTTTCGAATCCAGAAAAGGCGGATTTCCGTTTAATCGCTAGAGTCTCCCGTGGATGCGAGTTCTTTGCTTTTTAAATCCACTTTTTATATTTTTGAATAAGAAAAAGCTGATTTTTGTCAAACCACTAGTCTTACCTCCTTACTTTTTAGTCGCTATTTGGCTGGATTTTATTTATCTTGTCTTCTCTCTCGCTTTATCTTTCTCTTTCCTGTTTCTTTCTCCCCTCACATTTTATGCCTTTCTCTTATTTTTGACAGATGAAACTGACTATAGTTGTTGTTTATTTTGTGCCACCCTCTTCACACACACACACACAAGGTGGGGTGGGAGGTCATCCATGATCAGATGGAATGTGAAATCTGACCAAAGTGAACACATTAAGAGGATTTTCTGAAAGTGCTACATTTGCTCAGCATAGTGGTTGTCCTAAGTTATGCTGGTACGGTCATGCGGAGCGTTCACCTTCCTGGATAAACCGTTGCAGAAGCATGGATGCCTTGAATTGCAAGAAGGTCTGTCCGCCAAGGAAAACTTGAAAGCAAGGGATTGGAAAAGACTGTACAGAGTGGAATTTGTCAGACAGTTGACCCGCTGAACTACGACTACTGGAGAGTGAGCGTGTGGAGTGTTGAAAAAAAAAATGTCTGACCTCTGAACAATAGAAAAGTGACATTAAATGAGTAGAAGAGAAAGAAGATATAGTCGACAGTAGAAAGCAGTTATCTATTTTAATAAGAATCGAGTGTATTATTAAATCTTCTGTTGTACATTAATTCTAAAGAATAGATACTGTTTATTTATACGCACGTCTTATTATGTTATTTAAATAATTAACATTAACAAATTTAGGCTAATTGCAGATGAAATGGCGACAACAAAACCCATGATCTGGAATTATTCACGTTGTGAAATTGCCTGACCGTCTTCCTCTCTTTCTGTCAATAGCTGTTCATGGACACTGGCCTACACCAATTATGATGCCAATTAACAAAAGTATAAGCGCAATTATGCTAATTATATTGATAATACAACAAGAAGAAGAAAAAAAAGCCAGATAATTATGATGACTTGCTTTTATCAAATTTAACCAGGCTATGTCAAATGTTATAGTTCTGTGGTCAAGAAACACTGCTACATTTGATTATGATGTTATTTAACACATAATCTGATAAATGAAATATGCAGATAAGTTTTACAGTACCAGAGTACTTTCTGGAACAGTTCAGAATATTCTTAAGGCCCTGACTAACACATGCCAATATGTAAAGCAGATGTAAAACCGAATATGATGATAATGATTTCAAGTTCACTTTTGAGAGCGCTCCCCATTGCAACTAGACAGTGGTGTGCATTTCAGACTAACCGTTTTACAACTGCATTTCTGGATGTGTGGTTTGAAAATTAGATGTTGCTTACCTCATTGTGGGAGGGGAGAAGACGTGGCACCGATGATTGAGATCAGAAGACAACTAGGTTCCAGATACTTGTAACTTAAGTATCTTTTGATATGCTATTTTTTTTAATTCCCTGGCTTTTATGACAAATGGGAATCCTTGTTTGGGATGTAAAATACTGTGGGTTTCTTGTTGGGAGAGCGTTGAATTTTCATTGAGGAGAGTGAAAGCGAATCACTAGAAAGTTGAATATAATTGTTGGACTAATTCTTTTCCACCTGATCTGACGATACAATTACAAACTATTTCGGCGCGAAGAGAAGTTATGAATTGTGAGATTAAGCTAATATGTGATATCACCGTTTAGTGGAGAAATTGATGTAGTCGGGTGGATGAAAAAAGTGAAATTGGTGGCTAAGCTAAAAAAAAAAAAATGCGAGACCTTGCTAGTTTCATTCCACTTTTTCTGCACGGAGATGCAGTTGCTCTCTACCTTGAGATGAGTAATGAATATCAATTAGATGAGGAACAGATAGGAATGAGACTTGTGACTACGTTCACCGAAACGCCTTTTGAAACATGAAAAGCTAAAACGATTCAGGTGGACTTGAGAATCAGTAGATGTTTACGCCAATATAATCGAAAGATTGGCTGGACCAGACAGCCAAACTTGCATATATTACGGCATCCCCACATGATGTATCTGTGACACTACAACAGTTACCTCATGTAGAGATGACGGATGCCAGCAAACTGATACCAATTGTATAGCTCTTAGTCAGCAAAAGAATTTGAGAAACTGAGACAGTGGCAGTGAGTGCAGAAAGCACTGCACCGAAAAATAAGGCTTAAAAGGAATCATCAAGTGTTGGGTGCTTTAGATGTCAAGGATCGAACTTAAAGATTGTACGGAGCTACCAGATTAGTGTGCTGCTATTGTGGAAACTTTAAGCACATTGCAAGGTATTGTTCTCAGGCTCGAAACAAACAAGGGGGGGGGGGACCATCACCTAGCAGAACCTTACAACTGGATGTCAGGTGGCTCACACTCTCCACTTCTGTGTGGCAGAACCTGCACTTGGTTCATCAGGTATATTCGCCAGGTAGTTTTTTTAAATTCTTTTTCATGCGTCCGGTTTCTCCTATTATTACTGGAATAATGAAGACATTCCTAAGATTCCAGTTTCTGTTCATGTCGTACATCATACCTTGGTATTTATCTCTCTTTTCCCACTCAGCCCTGTTTAAGCCAGCATCATTAGGAACACTGACTTCAACTAGGGTTGCTACTTTTTTCTCTTTTGTCCTATATCACTATGTAATGTTTAACAGCTCCGTTTTCTAGATGTGTATCTGTAGGGATTGAATAGTCATAGTGGATAGTCTTTCTGGTATATGTTCTAATTAAACCTTTTACAGATGGTCCAGTGAAGATATTTGCACACTTCGTTGTATCGCATTGTATAGCAGAACCTTACAACTGGATGTCAGGTGGCTCACACTCTCCACTTCTGTGTGGCAGAACCTGCACTTGTTGTCGTTGCTGAGAACACTCATCTTCTTAAAAGCATTGGTCATCAAGCATTGATCTTGGACACCAATTATTATTCTCTCTTGATAATAGTGGAGTGATCTTCTTTCAGCCAGACTACACCGACTTCCTTATCTATATATTCCTAGGATAGTTCATACAGAAAATATTTAGCACATTGTTGGTTGGCCCATTCTTTCAGTTTTCGGCAATGGGAGGTCTTGGTGTATTTCTGGGGATCTTCCGGGCTATTTCTATGGCAGTCTTATTTTCCGTTTCTGCCTCATTCGTAAGACAATCTTGTCCAAAATGTTTGGCCATTTTTGTTATACAGGTTGTTCTACTGGCTCTGGTTTTTTGATGTTGGCGTACTGGGAGCTCATCAGATATTGGCCGGTGCTCACAATCGTGGCTCGATGTTGATGGTCAATCTCAGAGACCCATACCTCCTGCTCCTCTTGGTAGATACAGCCTTGGTAGACACTGGTTTCTGTACATTACTCTTTACAGTGTCAACATTTTCCTTCTTTTAGTGTCTAGTCTATTAATGTCCTTTTGTGGCCAATCAATAATTCCAAAGCTGCATGTTATCATTGGCTAGTTGGTTAATGGCAAATGTTTTGCAAATTTTTCTAACACAGCGTATATATTCTCTGCCAATTTTTTCTCTCATCTTGGCACACTATCATATGCCTTTTGGTAATCAATCCAAGCCATGCTTAGGGTTCTCTGCCTCTTCCTACAGTCCTCAAGGATGGTCTTATTGATCAACAATTGGTCCTTGATGCCTAAGCACTTTCTCCAACACCCTGCTTGTTCTTTCTCCAGGTATGCTTCAGAAGAAAGGTGTTCATAGATGGTGTCTGCAACCAGGCCAGTGAAGAGCATGTAGGTTGTAGTGAGACAGCAGATCAGTTTGTATTTAGTAGGGTGTTGTCTCTCATTCGTTTTGGGTATGAGAGTCGTATCACCTTTTACTAGCCATGTTGGTGTTGCCTCCTCACCCCTTAACAGTCTGGTGAAGCAGCTACTATAATGGCTATGAAGTGCTGTTAGTTGCTTAAGCCAGAAATTGGGTATGTTGTCTATGCCAGATTTTTGTGATCCTGAAATTGATCCAACTTTCGTTTTATCATTCCAGACGTTATCTTTAGCTCTGGCATCTCTGGCTTGCTTTCATTACTTTTAGCTATATCTAAGATCCACTTGGCCTCTTGATTGCATGTACCCTCATTCTCAAACAGAGGCCTCAAATAGTCTTTTAGCTCTTGTTTTTTGGATTGCTTTTCAACTGTGATTGTCTCTCTTATGAGGTCTCTGTAAAACAGTCTTGCATTTTAAAAAAACTGTTCGTTTTTCTACTTTCGCATATGTTATCTGATTCAGCTCCATGAGGGAGGTTTTGGATGGCACAAGTTTTTAGAGAGTGATGTTTGTAGTTTTTATTACTGTCTTGGTAGCTTAGTTTATGTCTTTCCTCCAGCCTCATCATCTGGACTTCCTCAATGGTATCACAAAGTTCTTTCTCCAAGGTAAATTGTTCATCATCTAGTTCCGGTAATTTTTGAGGTAATGGTGGAAGTTTAGGTGTTGGAAGTGGTCTCTGTGATAATGGTGAGAAAGAACTACGGTTCAGTGAGGGGCTATCTTCTGATTGTAGATAGACAGCTGATGGTGGTGGGAGATTTGTCAGGGAGCCACTTGATAAAGAAGATTCTGGTGGTGAAGTGGCTGTATGGTGGGTTGTCATGGGCCCAGGCTGTTCAGCTTGATCCATAGCTGAATGGTGATGTGCTTCTGGCTGTACCTGTGGTTTGGTGTGTTGATCAGTGATAGGAATTCTGATATGGCTTTCAAGTGGACATTTTTTGTTTTTTATGAGGGCTGATATTTCTTATTTTATATAATCCAGCTCAGCCTCATTGAACATGCTCATGCTGTTATACCTTTGGCAGGTTATTTTTCGGGGTGGAACATTTCTCTTACCTGGACAGAAGTGGAAAAATATGTATGTATGTATGGCTAAAAGTAAAAAAAACTACAAAACAAACACCCACAAAGTTGGTATTTTCTTGATTAGCGTTGTCCCAGGTAATAATATCTAACATTTAGGAAAAAATATTCATTCTTTGACCCTTAACTGGTGCAGACTGTTAGAGGATGGGGTCGGTTTTCAAGCCAGATTATGTATTAACTACAGGGAAGTAACTCTGACTTTTTAATGAAGGAGGTAATTCCCGAGGAATCTATATAAGAGAGTTGTCTGTGTGTGTCTAGAGAGAGGAATGGATTGGCCGAAGAAGAAAGAGGGGGTTGGGGAGGGGGAAAGAAAGAAAGATAGAGATAGAAGTTTTAATACAAATGTTACAATTTGGCCCCAGGCAACGCCGGGTAGCCCTGCTAGTATCAATATATGTACCACTGTTGTATTTATGGTATTAATCAATTTTACGTACACCATATACACCTTACTAAATTAATTACTAAATGTTTATATCTAAATGAATAAATGCGAAAGTTTTTTCCATCTATCCTAACTACATTAACATCAAAACACGTTAGGATGATTTGATTCTAATGATATAAGAATTTATTGAAATACTGTATATATATAGGTATCTCGAACTAACTCCAACAAATCTTGATTTTGTTTAATAGCATATTTATTTTTTAAAGTTTTTAATAAATTAATATTCTGATAATATACCTTTCTACTTTGTATTGTCAAATTTTATTCTACATATGCAATCGTTTTATCGATAGGACTATTATTATAATTATAAATAAAATAGATATAGAGATCTTATTAAAAAAATGACAGCGTTTAAAAACTTATTTAGAATTTCATTTTCAAGGGAGATAATTTACTTCCGGCTTTAGTAAAGTGTCAAATATCGCTGAATTGTCAAAGAGATACTACACTTTAGTATTAGCCAAAAGGCCACAGAACCATAAAAAAATTTAATTTTTTGACTGGGGGGGGGGGGGGGGTTAGTATTGGTTCTGTTCTCATAAGATCGTCCACGCAAGAATGATTCCTTCTTTTTTGAGTGGAGGGAAGTCGTGTTCGTTCATCATGATATTATCCTCTGTCCAAGGGGGGGGGGGGGGGTCAGTGTAGTATATGTTCGTTCACCATAATACTAGCTAAGGAAGAACGATAACTCAAGTTTATAATAAACATGTATTTTTTAACTAGAACATTATGAAAGTTATCGTTCTTCCTTAGTCAGCATATTCATCTTTGTTTATAAAGATGGCGACTATATTTTTCCAGCCAATTTTCATTTAAGCGTTTCACGTGGACAATGAAACTTTCCAGGTTTTTAATGTTATCTAAATAAATAAATGCAAAAGTTTTTTCCACCTATTCTAACTATATGGACATTAAAACGGTTTATGCTTATTTAATTCTCTGTAGTATATTTTCATTCGTCATGATACATTCATCCCAGGCATTACCTCCTCTTCGGGGGGGGGGGGGGCGGCCGTACAGTATACATTTGTTTCTCACGATAACATTTCCTCAGGATTACAAGTTTTATGTGTGCGGGGAGTTAATGTACTATCTATTCTGTTGTCATGATATCCTCCCAGGCATTAACCCCTCCTTTGGGGGGAGGGGCAGTGTATGTAGTTCGTTTATCATGATATCATCCTCTCAGCTTCTCATTTGCATATTTATTTATTTTTAAGTTTCTAATGAATTAATATTGTCTAATCTGTTAATAATTAAATAAATTCGTTTATTATTTTTTAATAAATTTGTTGTTGTTGTTGTTGTTGCTGTTCCTATTCCTATTTACTTCCTCCCACGAGAACAGAGTTAGGCACAATGTCAATATTTAACGTGGAGAGAATCCAGCTCCCCCAAAATGGGCATTCTGAATTGGAACAAAAACTTCCATTGCCTCGGTCTAGAAGGATTTCTCCTTCACTGACAGAGAACATAAAAACTAAGTGTTAGCTTCAGTACAGATACTACATCATTCTGCTCCTAGCCAAAAGGCCAAGGAATTAACATGTTGGTAGTGATGATGATGATGATGATAAATTAAAAATTTGTCATAGAAAAGAAATAGACCTCCTCTAATCTTTCTAAATTACAAAAAAAAGTATTTTTTTTTAATATTCTTTACATATTTTTCTTTTCTTTATTTTATAATAAATGTGAAAAGTACAAAGAACCCATTTCGAATTACTCAGTAATATAAAAGTGGAGTATTTGACCAGTCGACGTTTCACCCTTATGTTTATTCATTTCATTATATAACCAGTTTTAATGGGGAATTCATTTTAATTTTATGCTGAAACAAAATAAAATTTATTGAAGTTGAATATCTTGAAGACCAGATGACTAAAATTAACCAATCAATAGCAACCATTTGAAATTGAAGAAAAATCGTCTGCTTTGAATATTTAAAAAATAAAAACTGGTGAATACTTGCCAATTTTGCAAATCTTTTCGTTTCGGTTATTTTAATTTTATTTTTTTACTTTTCAAAATAGAATTAACGTTAATGTGTAGTATCTGTTCTGATACTATACTTAATTTTTTTCTGTCCTCGGTCAGTGAAGAAGTCCTTCTAAACTGAGACATTTTTTTATTTTTGTCCCAATCCAGAGTGCCTCTTTTTAAGGAGATGGATTACTCCACATTAAAAACCGACCTTATGTCTCGATTCAAATATTTGCTGATTTTACAATAGGATTTTCCCCAGATTAAAAACCAACCTTTTGTCTAACTCTGTCCTCATGGATAAACAAGTAAATAGAGATCCGAGACGTTATTATGGCCATTGTTATAAATATATGTCTATAAAGGTTTAGATTAGAGTCCGATTAAGATTTTTCGAAAAGGCGATATGAAAGTGTTTTTTTTTTTTTAAAGATTATGCTGAACGTTATTGAATTAAAATCAATCTGAAGAAAAACACTTTTTAAATGAGTAAATATACTCGTATTATAGGCTTATTTCCTAGATGACACCATATTTGATAGGACGCGAAGGTACTAATTTAAAGGTGTTAAAAAGTGTTTGGTTTTTTCTTTCTATTAATATGTAATACTAACTTGATTTTTAACTCCAAAACGTTCAGCATGTCATAATCTTAAAAAAAAAAAATACAAAAAAGCAATTTTGTCTTTTTTGAAAAATCTTAACCGGACTCTAATCTAAACCATTACCTACATGAATGTCACACCAGGTACGGGTAGGATAGAGACAAGGCATACGCACATACAGTAGATTTATATTTACATAAATAATTTGTTTACAGCAGAATTGTTTTCACATGTGAACAGATTATTAGAAGCTTTTATGGGAAAAGGTAGGCTCATTTGTTAATTTTTTTTTTTATTAGCATGTGGGATAGGACAATAGAATATTTGTTATCCCAAGATGGTGAGTTCAATCCTGGGAGGATTAGCATTAACAATCTCAATAATGGTTATCTGAAAAGTAAAAGAACATACTCTTCTTTGTCTTGAGCATATGTTCTTCTATGGCTGTGAAACATGGCGGCCAATGAGGGTGGCTGACCAGCGGAAGCTAGAAGTATTTGGCCATGACTGCCTCTGCCGTATCTTGCATTGCCAGCGAGCTGGCTGTATCTCAACTGCTGTTCTCCACCAACACCTCAATCTGCTATATAAGCGGCTTCATCGGTTGGTTAGTCTGTCAAACTTAGAAATAGCATTTTTGGTTGCATTACCACATTTCTATAAGTGACTCTGTCAGTTTGTAATGCTTAACGGCACTTTTAGTTACGTCCATATATATCTATGAAGTTCTGTAGATCTGCGATGCTTAAGTTTGAAATATCATTTTTATGGTCTGTGATGCTTAAGTTTGAAATATCATTTTATGGTCTGTGATGCTTAAGTTTGAAATATCATTTTTATGGTCTGCGATGCTTAAGTTTGAAATATCATTTTTATGGTCTGTGATGCTTAAGTTTGAAATATCATTTTTATGGTCTGTGATGCTTAAGTTTGAAATATCATTTTTATGGTCTGTGATGCTTAAGTTTGAAATATCATTTTTATGGCCTGTGATGCTTAAGTTTGAAATATCATTTTCATGGCCTGTGAGGCTTAAGTTTGAAATATCATTTTTATGGTCTGTGATGCTTAAGTTTGAAATATCATTTTTATGGTTAGTGATGCTTAAGTTTGAAATATCATTTTTATGGTCTGTGATGCTTAAGTTTGAAATATCATTTTTATGGTTTGCGATGCTTAAGTTTGAAATATCATTTTTATGGTCTGCGATGCTTAAGTTTGAAATATCATTTTTATGGTCTGTGATGCTTAAGTTTGAAATATCATTTTTATGGTCTGTGATGCATAAGTTTGAAATGTTATTTTATGGTCTGTGATGCTTAAGTTTGAAATATCATTTTTATGGTCTGTGATGCTTAAGTTTGAAATATCATTTTTATGGTCTGTGATGCTTAAGTTTGAAATATCATTTTTATGGTCTGTGATGCTTAAGTTTGAAATATCATTTTTATGGTCTGTGATGCTTAAGTTTGAAATATCATTTTTATGGTCTGCGATGCTTAAGTTTGAAATATCATTTTTATGGTTAGTGATGCTTAAGTTTGAAATATCATTTTTATGGTCTGTGATGCTTAAGTTTGAAATATCATTTTTATGGTCTGTGATGCTTAAGTTTGAAATATCAATTTTATGGTCTGTGATGCTTAAGTTTGAAATATCATTTTTATGGTCTGTGATGCTTAAGTTTGAAATATCATTTTTATGGTTAGTGATGCTTAAGTTTGAAATATCATTTTTATGGTCTGTGATGCTTAAGTTTGAAATATCATTTTTATGGTCTGCGATGCTTAAGTTTGAAATATCATTTTTATGGTCTGTGATGCTTAAGTTTGAAATATCATTTTTATGGTTAGTGATGCTTAAGTTTGAAATATCATTTTTATGGTCTGCGATGCTTAAGTTTGAAATATCATTTTTATGGTCTGTGATGCTTAAGTTTGAAATATCATTTTTATGGTCTGTGATGCTTAAGTTTGAAATATCATTTTTATGGTCTGTGATGCTTAAGTTTGAAATATCATTTTTATGGTCTGCGATGCTTAAGTTTGAAATATCATTTTTATGGTCTGTGATGCTTAAGTTTGAAATATCATTTTTATGGTCTGTGATGCTTAAGTTTGAAATATCATTTTTATGGTCTGTGATGCTTAAGTTTGAAATATCATTTTTATGGTCTGTGATGCTTAAGTTTTAAATATCATTTTTATGGTTAGTGATGCTTAAGTTTGAAATATCATTTTTATGGTCTGTGATGCTTAAGTTTGAAATATCATTTTTATGGTCTGTGATGCTTAAGTTTGAAATATCATTTTTATGGTCTGTGATGCTTAAGTTTGAAATATCATTTTTATGGTCTGTGATGCTTAACTTTGAAATATCATTTTTATGGTCTGTGATGCTTAAGTTTGAAATATCATTTTTATGGTCTGTGATGCTTAAGTTTGAAATATCATTTTTATGGTTAGTGATGCTTAAGTTTGAAATATCATTTTTATGGTCTGTGATTCTTAAGTTTGAAATATCATTTTTATGGTCTGTGATGCTTAAGTTTGAAATATCAATTTTATGGTCTGTGATGCTTAAGTTTGAAATATCATTTTTATGGTCTGCGATGCTTAAGTTTGAAATATCATTTTTATGGTTAGTGATGCTTAAGTTTGAAATATCATTTTTATGGTCTGTGATTCTTAAGTTTGAAATATCATTTTTATGGTCTGTGATGCTTAAGTTTGAAATATCAATTTTATGGTCTGTGATGCTTAAGTTTGAAATATCATTTTTATGGTCTGTGATGCTTAAGTTTGAAATATCATTTTTATGGTCTGCGATGCTTAAGTTTGAAATATCATTTTTATGGTTAGTGATGCTTAAGTTTGAAATATCATTTTTATGGTCTGCGATGCTTAAGTTTGAAATATCATTTTTATGGTTAGTGATGCTTAAGTTTGAAATATCATTTTTATGGTCTGTGATGCTTAAGTTTGAAATATCATTTTTATGGTCTGCGATGCTTAAGTTTGAAATATCATTTTAATGGTCTGTGATGCTTAAGTTTGAAATATCATTTTCATGGTCTGTGATGCTTAAGTTTGAAATATCATTTTTATGGTCTGTGATGCTTAAGTTCGAAATATCATTTTTATGGTCTGTGATGCTTAAGTTTGAAATATCATTTTTATGGTCTGTGATGCTTAAGTTTGAAATATCATTTTATGGTCTGTGATGCTTAAGTTTGAAATATCATTTTTATGGTCTGTGATGCTTAAGTTTGAAATATCATTTTTATGGTCTGTGATGCTTAAGTTTGAAATATCATTTTTATGGTCTGTGATGCTTAAGTTTGAAATATCATTTTTATGGTTAGTGATGCTTAAGTTTGAAATATCATTTTTATGGTCTGCGATGCTTAAGTTTGAAATATCATTTTTATGGTCTGTGATGCTTAAGTTTGAAATATCATTTTTATGGTCTGTGATGCTTAAGTTTGAAATATCATTTTTATGGTCTGTGATGCTTAAGTTTGAAATATCATTTTTATGGTCTGCGATGCTTAAGTTTGAAATATCATTTTTATGGTTAGTGATGCTTAAGTTTTAAATATCATTTTATGGTCTGTGATGCTTAAGTTTGAAATATCATTTTTATGGTCTGTGATGCTTAAGTTTGAAATATCATTTTTATGGTCTGTGATGCTTAAGTTTGAAATATCATTTTAATGGTCTGTGATGCTTAAGTTTGAAATATCATTTTCATGGTCTGTGATGCTTAAGTTTGAAATATCATTTTTATGGTCTGTGATGCTTAAGTTCGAAATATCATTTTTATGGTCTGTGATGCTTAAGTTTGAAATATCATTTTTATGGTCTGCGATGCTTAAGTTTGAAATATCATTTTTATGGTTAGTGATGCTTAAGTTTGAAATATCATTTTTATGGTCTGTGATGCTTAAGTTTGAAATATCATTTTTATGGTCTGTGATGCTTAAGTTTGAAATATCATTTTTATGGTCTGTGATGCTTAAGTTTGAAATATCATTTTTATGGTCTGCGATGCTTAAGTTTGAAATGTTATTTTATGGTCTGTGATGCTTAAGTTTGAAATATCATTTTTATGGTCTGTGATGCTTAAGTTTGAAATATCATTTTTATGGTCTGTGATGCTTAAGTTTGAAATATCATTTTTATGGTCTGTGATGCTTAAGTTTGAAATATCATTTTTATGGTCTGTGATGCTTAAGTTTGAAATATCATTTTTATGGTCTGTGATGCTTAAGTTTGAAATATCATTTTTGGTCTGTGATGCTTAAGTTTGAAATATCATTTTTATGGTCTGTGATGCTTAAGTTTGAAATATCATTTTTATGGTTAGTGATGCTTAAGTTTGAAATATCATTTTTATGGTTAGTGATGCTTAAGTTTGAAATATCATTTTTATGGTCTGCGATGCTTAAGTTTGAAATATCATTTTTATGGTCTGCGATGCTTAAGTTTGAAATATCATTTTATGGTCTGCGATGCTTAAGTTTGAAATATCATTTTATGGTCTGTGATGCTTAAGTTTGAAATATCATTTTTATGGTCTGTGATGCTTAAGTTTGAAATATCATTTTTATGGTCTGCGATGCTTAAGTTTGAAATATCATTTTATGGTCTGTGATGCTTAAGTTTGAAATATCATTTTATGGTCTGTGATGCTTAAGTTTGAAATATTATTTTTATGGTTAGTGATGCTTAAGTTTGAAATATCATTTTATGGTCTGTGATGCTTAAGTTTGAAATATCATTTTTATGGTCTGTGATGCTTAAGTTTGAAATATCATTTTTATGGTCTGTGATGCTTAAGTTTGAAATATCATTTTTATGGTCTGTGATGCTTAAGTTTGAAATATCATTTTTATGGTCTGCGATGCTTAAGTTTGAAATATCATTTTTATGGTTAGTGATGCTTAAGTTTGAAATATCATTTTTATGGTCTGCGATGCTTAAGTTTGAAATATCATTTTTATGGTTAGTGATGCTTAAGTTTGAAATATCATTTTTATGGTTAGTGATGCTTAAGTTTGAAATATCATTTTTATGGTCTGCGATGCTTAAGTTTGAAATATCATTTTTATGGTCTGCGATGCTTAAGTTTGAAATATCATTTTATGGTCTGTGATGCTTAAGTTTGAAATATCATTTTTATGGTTAGTGATGCTTAAGTTTGAAATATCATTTTTATGGTCTGCGATGCTTAAGTTTGAAATATCATTTTATGGTCTGCGATGCTTAAGTTTGAAATATCATTTTTATGGTCTGCGATGCTTAAGTTTGAAATATCATTTTATGGTCTGCGATGCTTAAGTTTGAAATATTATTTTTATGGTCTGCGATGCTTAAGTTTGAAATATCATTTTATGGTCTGTGATGCTTAAGTTTGAAATATTATTTTTATGGTCTGTGATGCTTAAGTTTGAAATATCATTTTATGGTCTGTGATGCTTAAGTTTGAAATACTATTTTTATGGTCTGCGATGCTTAAGTTTGAAATATCATTTTTATGGTCTGCGATGCTTAAGTTTGAAATATCATTTTTATGGTCTGTGATGCTTAAGTTTGAAATATCATTTTTATGGTCTGTGATGCTTAAGTTTGAAATATCATTTTTATGGTCTGCGATGCTTAAGTTTGAAATATCATTTTTATGGTCTGTGATGCTTAAGTTTGTAAATATCATTTTTATGGTCTGTGATGCTTAAGTTTGAAATATCATTTTATGGTCTGTGATGCTTAAGTTTGAAATATCATTTTTATGGTCTGCGATGCTTAAGTTTGAAATATCATTTTTATGGTCTGTGATGCTTAAGTTTGTAAATATCATTTTTATGGTCTGCGATGCTTAAGTTTGAAATATCATTTTTATGGTCTGCGATGCTTAAGTTTGAAATATCATTTTTATGGTCTGTGATGCTTAAGTTTGAAATATCATTTTTATGGTCTGTGATGCTTAAGTTTGAAATATCATTTTTATGGTCTGCGATGCTTAAGTTTGAAATGTTATTTTTATGGTCTGCGATGCTTAAGTTTGAAATATCATTTTATGGTCTGTGATGCTTTAGTTTGAAATATCATTTTATGGTCTGTGATGCTTAAGTTTGAAATATCATTTTTATGGTCTGTGATGCTTAAGTTTGAAATATCATTTTATGGTCTGTGATGCTTAAGTTTGAAATATCATTTTTGTAGGTGGTGTCACACTTTATGTTGAAATAACACTTTTGTTAGTATCATGCTTAACTTTATCTAATATTGATTACATGATCATGTTATCTGAGAAAACTGAGTAAATAACTATTTTTATCAGTCAGGAAAATGGAGAGTTTATTCAACTTTACACAATAGATGCACCACATATTTCATACACTGCTTATGCATATACGATATCTGTTGCAAGGGCCACTAATTTACATATTAGTTTTTAAAAAGGACATTTTATTAATTAAGCATCATTTTTTTTTTAATTCAGCGATCGTTTTGATTTTAATATAACCAATCTTTTGCAATATTTTTTCTATCTCCTAAACAAATATTTAGCATTTGTTTAAATGTTTCTTTCTTTAGAGGGATCAAGTTGATTTTCAGCAAGTTGCGATCTATTTATAAATTGCAAGTAAAAATTTGAATTTATTTCTCCTTTCTTTTTCTTTCTTTACTGTCACATTAAAAAGATAAATTTGTATAAAAATTACCAAAATGTTAATGTTTATCTATATGAATAAATGAGAACGATTTTGTTTCATGTTTATAAATGAAATGTTTATTATTTTAAATTAATGTTTCATGTATTTCAACTCGCAAACAGGTATTGAGTTTAAATAGCTAAGTAAATTCAGTTAGTCAGAAACCGGTTACCATGAAGATGTTAACTCCCGGCACTTTTCACTCGTCCATTTGTGAAACATCGAAACGTTTTCATATTCCTCATTTCTAATAACCGTTTCCAACGATTTTTATTTTAAAATTTCAATTGCTGAAACAACACGAGAAACACCCGTGTTTGACGTTCTTCAACTTGTTCTTACGGATCTATTTTCCTTTGTCGTCATCACTCGTCCATTTGTGAAACATCGAAACGTTTTCATATTCCTCATTTCTAATGACCGTTTCCAACGATTTTTATTTAAAAATTTCAATTGCTGAAACAATACGAGAAACACCCGTGTCTGACGTTCTTCAACTTGTTCTTACGGATCTATTTTCCTTTGTCGTCATCACTCGTCCATTTGTGAAACATCGAAACGTTTTCATATTCCTCATTTAAAAACACCCGATCGGCAGAGAAGGACGTTTGTTTTTTTTACTCGCGACCATCGCACGAGTATATTTCAAAAGGATTCTTTATTTTGATTAATTCAACAGAAGCGTTGTTTTCCTTCTTTCGCCAGGTAAAAAAAAAAAATATTTAACGACATTCTGGGCACGTCTATTTCACTTATGTGTCACTATTTTGTTCATACAAGTGGAATTCTTGTTTTATACTTCACCAACAACATCTTGATAAGCAACTCACAGGTAATGTATGACATGTGTACATGCTTAAGTGGAAACGACATCAGCCCTAGTTAGATGGGAACGGTGGAGGTCTTGGACTGCCAAAAGTGTTCAAGTTGGTAAAGGATAGGCATCCAGCCGTAAAATTGCCTTAAATACAATGTCTAGTCGAAATACAGCAGGAAAAAAGAAAGGCAGTGCCAGTAGCACTAATGCTGCTGGTAGTGTCTTGGACTTCGTAGATCCCAGGATGCGTGGATCTTCAGGGCCTGGCTATGGCAAATCATACGAACATCCAGAACTTTTTCGCATTGTATCTCTGAATGTTGGAACCATGCGAGGAAAGGCAAATGAGGTGGTGGAGACAATATCCAGAAAGAAGATTGACTTGTGTTGTTTACAAGAGACGAGATGGAGAAATGAAGGTGTGAGAAAAATAGTCGGGAGGGATACCAACTGCAAGTTCTACTGGTCTGGGAATGATAAAGGGACAGGTGGAGTGGGAATATTGGTGGCAGAGAAGTGGTGGGAGAAAGTTTTTGAGGTGAAGCGAATATCCGACAGGATAATATTTGTTCGTCTTGTTGTTGGAAAGTTAGTGTTTGCCATTGTTTGCATCTACGCTCCACAAGTTGGACTCGGCGAGGAAGCAAAGGACAACTTCTACGAGCAGCTGCAGAGCCTAGTGGCGACTGTACCTAGTACTGAGGAACTGTTTGTGTGTGGTGACTGGAATGGACATATTGGTTCCACTCCTTGCGGTTATGAAGAAGTACATGGTGGACATGCTATTGGTATGAGGAATGCTGAAGGAGAAAGACTACTCGAGTTTGCTGTTGCTAATAATCTAGTGATTGGCAACTCGGTGTTCGAAAAGAGGCCTAAACACCTAGTTACATACCAATCTGGAGGAATCATGACCCAGATAGACTACATACTATTCCGGCGCAGCTTCAGGAGACATGTCACAAATGTCAGTCAGCCTGGGTGAAGAATGTGTATCTCAACACAATCTGCTATTATGTGATCTCAAGGCAGAAGCTTCCTGCAAATGCAAACAAGTTTACACCACGTATAAAACTGGAAGCTGAAGGATCCAATCATTCAGGCTAAATTTGCTGAGAGATTTGTTTCTTCACATCGAGATACACGGGCAGTGAGTGTTGAAGAGCACTGGAAGAGGCTCAAGGATGGATTGAATGATGCAGCGACGGAGGTGTGTGGAGTGTCATCCAAGCACAATTGGAGAAAACAAACCTGGTGGTGGAATGAGATTGTTGATCAAACTGTTAGAGAGAAGAGGCGATGCTACAGAACATGGAAAACAGGAAGTAGTAGGGAAGCATACAATGGAGCCAAGCGTGCTGCTAAAGCTGCTGTACACCACGCTAAGTCAGAGGCCGATAAAGAGATTTTTCTCAAAATAAATCCCAAGTCAAGTGACATTTACAAGCTCGCAAAACAGATGCGCCGTGACGATCAAGATGTCTTGGGTGAAAAACCTATAAGGAACGACTCTGGTGAACTCTCATTGAATGATGAAGCGAAAAAACAGTCATGGAAACAGCACTACGAACGCTTGCTGAACGTTGAATTTTCATGGAACCCCGATGAGCTGACTTATGAACCTCCTATAGAAGGTCCTATTACCCCCATTACGCAGGAGATGATCACTGAAGCAATCCGTAAAATGGGAGCTGATAAAGCAGCTGGGCCATCTGGTATAGTTGCTGAGATGCTCAAACCAACCGGTGAACTAGGGGCCAGTTTGGTGCATGAACTGATTGAAGCCATCATCAGAGAAGGATGCATACCTAAGGAATGGGAAGACAGCATTATAGTAAGTCTGTACAAAGGTAAAGGCGATGCATTAAACAGAGGTAACTATCGTGGACTCAAGCTCATTGATCAGGTCATGAAAGTCCTAGAAAGAGTTGTTGAACAGCTGATCAGACAACAAATACAGATTGCTGATATGCAATTTGGCTTCATGCCCGGTAGGAGCACAACAGATGTAATTTTCATCATACGCCAAGTCATGGAGAAACATCTAGCAGCAAACAAACCACTGTATATGGCATTTGTAGATTTGGAGAAAGCTTTTGACCGTGTCCCCAGAAGGGTCATCTGGTGGGCCCTGCGAAAGCTGGGTGTTACTGAGTGGTTGGTTCAGGTGATAACGTCTATGTACACCAATGTACGTAGTCGGGTACGAGTCGGTAACAGCTACAGCGACGAATTTGAGGTTAGAGTAGGCGTCCATCAGGGATCTGTCTTAAGTCCCCTTCTATTCATCATTGTACTCGAGGCTCTATCACTGGAATTTCATACTGGCTGCCCGTGGGAGCTGCTATATGCCGATGACCTAGCGATCATTGATACTTCACTTCAGTCACTCAAGGAACGTCTGGATAGATGGAAGAGTAGCATGGAGGAGAAAGGTCTCAGAGTCAACATGGGTAAAACTAAGGTCATGATCGCAGGTCCAAACCTCAGCTTACTACAAAAAACAGGAAAATACCCGTGTGCTTTATGTCTGAAAGGAACTGGCAGCAACTCAATCATCTGCACTCACTGTTCAGGTTGGGTCCACAAAAGGTGCAGTGGCATAAAGGGCTCTCTCAAAGCAGATCCTCACTTTAAGTGCTTTCGTTGCACTGGCACGGCAAGACCAATAGATGGCAGACCACTGACGGAGATGGATACTGATGACAACAAGCTGGAAGTAGTGACAGACTTTTGTTATCTTGGAGATGTGCTGTCATCAGGTGGAGGCTGTGAACTCATGGCAGCTACACGTTGCAAGTGTGCCTGGAAAAAGTTTAGAGAGCTGCTACTAATCCTGACAAACAAACACTTGCCAACAACTACGAGAGGGCGTGTATACTCATGTGTCAGAAGTGTGCTGTTGTATGGCTCAGAAACTTGGGCTGTCTCTGCTGGCATACTAAGGAATCTGCACCGTAATGACAGGGCAATGGTCAGATGGATCTGTTTGGTGAGGCTTGAACAGTACGTTTCTTTTGAATCCCTGTTCTCACAGGTCGACTTGCGGACATCATGCGAAAGAACAGACTGCGTTGGTTGGGTCACATTGAGCGTAGCGATGGCTGGATTGCTAAAGTCCGACAGTTGAATGTGCCAGCAGAGAACATCACCACTGGCAGATCCAAGTTGACTTGGGAGGACGTAGTAAAACGTGATAGGAAGGCCATGGGTATGGATTCCATCAAGCCTTGCCAAAGACAGGAGTGGAGAGGAAAACTTAGATTTCGAGACTAGACAATCAGGCCCCACCCTCATCAGAGGATTAATTGTGGCCTGATTCAACAAATAAACCGGTTGATGATGATGATGATGATGATGATGATGACTTTTCAGTTTGTAAGAAACTGGTTACCATGAGGACGTTACCTCCCGTCACTTCTCAGTTTGTAAGAAACTGGTTACCAGGAGGACGTTACCTCCCGTCACTTTTCAGTTGGTAAGAAACAGGTTACCATGAAGACGTTACCTCCCATCACTTTTCAGTTGGTAAGAAACAGGTTACCATGAGGACGTTACCTCCCGTCACTTTTCAGTTGGTAAGAAACAGGTTACCATGAGGACGTTACCTCCCGTCACTTTTCAGTTGGTAAGAGACAGGTTACCATGAGGACGTTACCGCCCGTCACTTTTCAGTTGGTAAGAGACAGGTTACCATGAGGACGTTACCGCCCGTCACTTTTCAGTTGGTAAGAAACAGGTTACCATGAGGACGTTACCGCCCGTCACTTTTCAGTTGGTAAGAAACAGGTTACCATGAGGACGTTACCTCCCGTCACTTTTCAGTTGGTAAGAAACAGGTTACCATGAGGACGTTACCGCCCGTCACTTTTCAGTTGGTAAGAAACAGGTTACCATGAGGACGTTACCGCCCGTCACTTTTCAGTTGGTAAGAAACAGGTTACCATGAGGACGTTACCGCCCGTCACTTTTCAGTTGGTAAGAAACAGGTTACCATGAGGACGTTACCGCCCGTCACTTTTCAGTTGGTAAGAAACAGGTTACCATGAGGACGTTACCTCCCGTCACTTTTCAGTTGGTAAGAAACAGGTTACCATGAGGACGTTACCGCCCGTCACTTTTCAGTTGGTAAGAAACAGGTTACTATGAGGACGTTACCGCCCGTCACTTTTCAGTTGGTAAGAAACAGGTTACCATGAGGACGTTACCTCCCGTCACTTTTCAGTTGGTAAGAAACAGGTTATCATGAGGACTTTACCTCCCGTCAATTTTCAGTTGGTAAGAAACAGGTTACCATGAGGACGTTAAGTCCCGTCACTTTTCAGTTGGTAAGCAACAGGTTACCATGAGGACGTTACCTCCCGTCACTCTTCTCCAATAGCCACTTGTAACATATAAAGTCGTATGAATTTATGACACAGCCAACAAGCTGGAGATGTTCGACGTTGAATTAAGCTAATATCAGAAGTATTCAATGTTTGTAACCGTCAATTCACCCATACAGTGCAGCCACTACAAGTAACAATATTCAAGATGACAGCGCGGTCTACACGAGGAATTCACATAAAGCAACGATAGACGATCATAAAGGAATATACATCATTTTATGTTTCTGAATTTTTGAGATGTGGATTGATAATTTGTTTTATTAGGATTATTCGAACTACTGTTCTCATCTTGTTATTCTCACGTTTCAGCCGCTGTACTCTCCGGTCTTCTTCAGGTATATATTTTCGAACTCTGGAATATTTCTGTTGAACTCGGGAATCTGGACAGAATTCCGAACAGAACTCTTTATTTAATCCACGTGGCGTAGTGGATATAGTACTAAGTAAAATTCAATTCTAAATGATAGTCATCTGAAGGTTGAAGGTTCAATCCTCAGTGCAGGAATTGCGAATTACTGAAAACTTCTCCCAGCCATGGCAGATGGAACGAGAGCATGCTACACCCGTGGATTTAATAAAGGGTTCTGTTCAAAATTCCGTCCAGATTCCTGAGTTCGACAGAAATATTCCTGAGTTTGAAAATATACGCCTGAAGAAGGCCGGATGTTACAGCGTCTGAAACATGAGAATAACACTAAAAATGAGAAAAGTGAGTCTGAATAATCCAAATTATACAAAATGCATCATTTTGTCTGCGTAATATTTTTAGAATTTACATAAAACTAGTGTGTGATGATATGCTAGTATTTCTTGTTTTATTTATTTTTTATTTTGTATAATTGTTTTAAGTTTTGTTTTGTAATTTGTTTGTCATGCTTCTTTGGGGATTATCTCAATTTTTAATTATCTTTCCAATTCAACCCTTAAAAAAATTCAGGAAAAAAACAAACACTTAAAAGGTCTTCATTTATCCCTCTTTCTCTCAAGTCCATCCTTATCACTTCCTCCCATGTTTTCCTTGGCCTTCCTGTGTGAACTGAGCCTGCTACCTCAACTGTTCTACATCTACTAACCCAAGAACTCTCACCCATTCTTTCAATGTCGCAATACCATCAAAGTCTCCTGTTCTGCACCCATCTCTATACTTTCCAGATTTAATCTTCCTCTGAACTCATCAGATCTAAGCCTCTCTTTCAAACTCACATTACACATTCATCGTATCATTTCTCTCCATGCAACGCATGTCTTCAACCCTCACAAGCCAGGTTTCATTTCCATACAGTATCATACTGCGTACACAACTTGGCCATTTTAATGTTTTGGTAATACTTGAAAAAAAAGAAAAAAAGAATGAATTACTTGCAACCCTTTGAAATGTGAAAGGAATTTGGAAGCTTTTAAACTGTTGAATAGAAAGGTTTTAAAATTCTTAGCAAACCCTCATGCATTAGAGGATTGGATATCTTTGAAGCTATTTACATCGAATACATTACCGTAACAATTAATTAGTTATGGTTTTATAACAATTTAGTTCAATTAATAATTTAATCACCTGACAATACTGTAATGATTTAATGTAACTTTCAAAATCTTATTTTAAAAATAAAATAAAAATAAGTTGATAAAAAACACAAATGGTATAGTTTAAAAAAAAGGTGAAACTAAAATGAAGTAAAGGACTGGAGGTGGGGATGAGGGGGTAGGGTAGGGTTAGTTTAAAATAAAAGCAATCAATAATTTTCCTGTGCAAACTCCATTGAGCCAACTATGAAGGTTCATTGATGTTAATTATCAGCCATTTTAATCCCAAGTGTTCTCATTATCTTAATCGACAGACGTTTACATGTGAAAGAGTAAAAATGAAGAGGCTCTCAAAGAATTTAGTGCTGGTACAGTTTGTGACCCATAATAAAACAGACTTTTCGTCAGCATCTTCCGGCTGTTCATGTAAATATCCGGAAGGTGCCGAATGAAAACGAACCGGCCTCAAAATCAAAACGAGGCTACGCTATCAAACAGGAAAAAAATAATTAAACATTTAAATCAAGAAAAAAAAAACATTCACCGTATGTAAAATTTTATGAAAATATATTTATTTTATTTTTGAGGAAGAAAATATAATGAAACTGTTATAATTTTTCTTTTTTTTTTTTTTCACGATTAAGATTTGTTTAATTATTTATTTATTTTTTTAGATAAATTGTTTTTATTTGTTTGTTCTGGTACAGCTTTTAAACCAGACTGACTAGGTTAGGGTAACGCCCCCCCCCCCCACTCACCCATTTTTTTTACATTTATATTTTAGGGGGTTAGGGTTTGTGAGAAATTTTTTTAATTTTCCAGAGTTCGCAGAATTTCTATTGGCATTAGCGCAGAAAATTTTTTACGATTTACTCAATTCACAAATGAAAATTGTCACCTGCTGTCTCAGAATCTGATTGGCTAGACGCTTTGTCATCTTTTGGCTGTTTACGTAAACAGCCGGTTTTAGCATGGGTCACAAACTGTATTTAACACGACAAAACGAGAAATCACAGCTTACACTAAGGTCGCTTACATCAACAATGACACAACTTCACAACTATTTTCTGTCAACAGATGCATCTGGTTCTGCTGTTGGCGCTGTGCTACAACAGTCATTAAAAGGTAAAGTGGCACTTTCTGCTCATTTCTCTCTTCAAATCTGCAAGATTTTCTAAACAATACAGTACCTTTGGCTGGGAACCTTTTCTGCCAGACATTTCAATCATCTTTTAGAAGGTAAATATCTTATTATATACACAGAAGTTAACATTTTTTTATTTTACTTTCAATTAAAAAAAAAAAAAAGTGGTAAATATTTGATTTAGATTATTTCTTGTCACATTTCTGAAAATGAGAATATTGTTACTAACAAATATTAAAACTGATGAATCTTTTTGGATTATTCAGACTAATGTTCTCACCTCAGATATTACTCTCACAGCGTTTCAACTGATATAACCTCCGACCTTCTTCAGGTGTCTTATCAAGACTCTGAAATCTGTACAGAATTTCGAACAAAACCCGTTATTTAATTCACGGGGGGGGGGGGGGGGTAGCTTGTTCTCGTTCTGTCAACCATGACATGGTAGAAAGAAGTCTTAAGTAATTCGTAATTGTATTCTTAGTATCGCCCATACTAAGGACTGAACCGTCAATGTTCAGAAGACTGTCACTACGAACTGATTATAACTGAGCACTTTTATCCGTTGCTCCACAAGTCTGTGTGGAGGTTGAAGGTTAGAAGTCTTAAATAATTCTTAATTGTATTCTTAGTATCGCGAGTACTGAGGCTTGAATCTTCGACCTCTGCAAGGACCTGTGGCACAATGGATAAAAGTGCTAAGTGATAATCAGGTCTAAGTGATAATCTTCTGGTGGTTGAAGGTTCAGTCTTCAGTACAGGCGATACTAAGAATAAAATTAAGAATTACTTCTACCAGATTATGGCTGATGGAATAAGAACAAGCTACCCCCCCCCCCCCCCCCCCGTGGATTAAATAAAGAGTTCTGTACAGATTCCCGAGTTTTATCTGTTTTGATACTACACTTTATCTGTTCTGTCCTCGGTCAGTGAAGGAGAAATCCTTCTAGACTGAGGCAATTTAAATTTTTGTCCCAATCCAGAGTGTCCTATTTTGCAGAGCTGGATTTTCCCCCAGATTAAAAACCAACCCTGTGTCTCGCTCTGCCCTCATGAGGAGGCAAGTAAATAGGGACAAGCGTCCAAAATGTGAGAATAACACCCAAGATGAGAACAGTAGTCCGAATAATAAAAATAATACAAATTATCAATCCTCATCTAAAAAATTCCGAAACATGATGAATTATTAGCTTATGGTTTTCTTTTACAGGGATTAATTCAGGATACACTGAAACAAGTTTTGCAGAATGCCAAAGTTTGCATGTCTGAATTTCCTCACAGTGGCAACAGATATTTAAAAAAATTTTTTTTTATTATCTCCCTTCCACAGCGGTAAGATGTGACACAAGGTCAGAAAGGGGAATTGTAAAGCCAGCACCTTAGAGGAAGAGCACTCTGGCCTACAAAAAATGTCTGGGCAGCCCCATCGGCATTTCCCGGTAGGGGCGCCTCAGATGATTAGCAATAAACTAACCCTTTTCTCAAAAAGTGAGAAGGCAAAACCTGGGCAGGTGCACCTCCTTGAACAATACCCTCAGACCGGCGGAATCAAGGCGCAAAGGCCAAGACTGTACCGGTCTACAAAGTGTAGCATCCACCAGAACAGATACTACTACACTTTGATCTTAGCCAAAAACTATCCTCTATTTTGTACCCTATAAAAAAAATTTCTTTAATTTAATTAAAAAACAAAAATTTGTTACTGATTCTCTTGGCTATGAAGAAGGAATTTAGTACCTGGATTCGGCAATGTGTTATCTGCCAGCAAACAATAGTTCATAGACAAACCAAAAGCGATCGTCGGGTTTATTTTAGGTATACACACAAATATTGTAGGTTCTTTACCT
Organism: Sepiola atlantica; assembly: GCA_963556195.1. Taxonomy (NCBI): domain Eukaryota; kingdom Metazoa; phylum Mollusca; class Cephalopoda; order Sepiida; family Sepiolidae; genus Sepiola; species Sepiola atlantica. Next base: position 20,744,525 of record OY744550.1, on the reverse strand, counting down.
ACATCTAGTGAATATTTGTATATGTTAACACTTATCGAGGGATTCAGTTGCTGGCCTTCTGCTTGTGTCATCAAAGACAATTCTGAGACTATTTCAAAAGTTTATATGAAATAGTAGGTTGCTAATTTTGACGTACAAACCAATATTACTATCGATAGAGTACTCACTTACCGTACCAATCGTGTTCAACTGGATTGGGAGAATACTTCATGGTCAATTAAAAACCACACTTGCTGCTAAGTCTTAGTTTGTTAGGCGAGTCAGCCTTCTGCATAGAGCTCATGAATATTGTGCCTCATGGTTGTCTGGTCTGCATGAAGTCCCCCCCTCTCGTTGATCAGTTATTCATTAAGCTGCAGGATCGCAGGTGACACCGAGAACAGCAAGACTCAGTGGTTGCATGCAAAGTCGGGGAAGGTTTCAACCAGAACACACAAAGAAATGACACAGAAGCAACATTGCTATTTTCGCTCCATTGATTCGTGGTTCCGTGCCTGACACGTCTTTGCTTGCCACATGTAGTGGCAGAGATGACCAGAGGATGATGGATCTTGATGCCGACTCTTCCTGGATTTTCATCAAAGCCCTGTTAGCCGAGCAACTCTGATACTACCACGTTTTCACTGCATCTGCCACACTAAGATTTTCCATTAGTTCTTCCTGGTCTTCGGTCTACTGTTTAAGAAGACATGAAAATTACTGCTGTAGAAATGGTGCACATTCAAGGCGACGCCTTGTGCACATTACATTTAAAGTGCAATTTTTTTAATACTTCAAACTTCTACTGCATCATGAAATTGTTTTGTCTTTGATAAAAGTAAATTCGTATGAATCCGAATGGTACAACTTTGTTGACCGATTCAATTCTGTTGTCAGCATTCTTGCAGGAGGGACCACGTAATGGTTGCCAACATCCCTAAGTGAAAGTGGTATTATGGAATTGACTGGATTCGAACTTGGCACACCCAGGTTGTCAGTCCATGTCGTTATCCACTTAACCACCGTCACCTGTCTTTGATACAACATTAATGAAAAAAAATATTTTCCGTCAATAACACACCACTCAATAAGTCCTGGGCGTAACTAATAAAACAGCAACTTTTAGGCAAAATTTGATTTTATTCATCAACCTGGGGTATCAACCAAGAAGGAGACTGATTTCAACGCTTCTCTAAAAATTCAATGCCCTTTTTTGTCTTTGGCATTAAAATATGCCTCGGTTTCTGACATCACTTTTTCATTGGAACCAAATCTCTTTCCCTGGAGCATTCTTTATTGATTTTTTTTCTATTGTTTTTTAAATTGTCAACATTAGCTTCACTTAAATAACTAATTTGTAAACTAATAATCCAATTGAGCTGAAATGTTGACGTTTACCATTCGAAGGCTAGTACTTAATAAAAAAATCATGTGGATTTTTATTAGTGGTTCGATTTATGTCAGGCCCGGGACTTATTGATTTATGTGTTACATGTGTATTCCGGTTTAACATATTTACCTCCTGATCTCAGCACTAGATAATTTGAGATTTGTTCATTGTTACATTTAAAACGTTAAGACGGATTCTGCAACGTTTTGGAAAGAGACCGATTTTTTCATGATAGAAAACAAAATATCACCAGTGATTCCCATGCTATTGATAGATGTAATCCTGCCTGAGTTGAAAAGTGATGTAAACAGCATCCAAAGGAAAAATGGTCTTTAATAGAAATAAAAGAATGGTACCAAAACATTAAATCTGCTAGGTGAGTAGTTCACTGCTCTGCTTTGTTCAAGAATTATCTACATGTTTTCATTGTTATTATTGTTCTATGACTTTGTTCAAGATTATCCCATAAAGATTTTTTGCAAAATATATATATATATATATATATTTGATGAAACTCACAATTAATAATACTACTTGAATATATGATAATCAATAAATTTAATAAAATCTAGAATATTTAAATTAAAGATTAATTACTTTACTTTATATTAAAATTCTTAAAATACGGGAAAAAAAAAATACGAAAATAAAACACACCGAAAATAAAAAGTAAATAAAAATATAAATAAATAAAAAAATAAAAAAATATATATATTATTAAAACTAACAGTTAATCGATCACCATACATTTATCCAATATTACACATATATTTTTGAACACCACATTTATATACATAAGATAGCTTTAAAACTTAATTTCTATTCTCTGCGGGATTGGTTTGCTGCTACGCTGTCTCTGTCTTCTGGCATCCATTTTGGCAGATTCTCTGCACGGACGGAATTTTCCTCTGGTGTTTATTATTTTTGACAAAGGGAAGTTTCTTTTTTTGAAATATTAAATAAATGATTTTTTTATAATCATCCGGACATCACACAAACAGCTAACACCACACTTACTATTTATTTTTCCTTAAAATCTTACATAACAATAGGTCACATTTCGTATTCGATTTATTTTTGTTCCTTCCAGCTTACATCTTACCTGGAATTTGCATTGCCCACAGCCTTTTAAAAACATACTACTACTATATATATATATATATATATATATATATATATATATATATATATATATATATATATATATATACCAATATTAATTTTAAATAAATAGTATTAAATTATTTTTACCTACATACGCTAGCGGTTCGAGCTTTCGCTCTCATCAGTGCAGGGATGATAATCTCAGACAGTCACACGGTTCGAATCCCTGCAACAGACTCAACCTAGACTCCGTAAGCAAGCACTGTAACCATTAGGCCACGAGGCATTACCACATTCAAGAAGGGAATTAAAGTTCTATTTATGCGAAGGGCGGCATATCAAAAAAGACTGACTAAAGATTCTACGAACATTGTCGGAATATGCCTTATAGCTACGTGCCGGTCTATTTTTAACTTCCCCAGACAAGGCTCAACTTTAAAGGGGCTTATAACAATATTAATTTTAAATAAATAATATTAAATTATTTTTACCTACATATATATATATATATATATATATATATATATATATATATATATATTAATTCTTATTTTTTTGTGCTGACGAGACTTTTTGAATGAAGGTTTCAAAAAAATATGTTCACTAAATATTTTGTTGCTGTTAAATTTATAGAACATATACCTAATGATGATTGTCATAAATTTTGTATTCTTCTAAGTTGTTATATATGAGCTCTGGATGACCTGAAGTCCTATCCATTGAGCTAATTTCACTCTTGCAGTATTCAGTGGTATCCGACACACTTGAATTGCTTTACCTTTCATCTTTGTAGCATTGGGGTGAGACTTTTTTTATCTGATACAGCTAAAGTTAGAACTTTTGCCATTACTTATGTTATATATGTATATGAAGATGATAATTATGGAAATAATATTCTAACTTAATGGAAGAGGAAAAACTGAAAATTATTTATATATTCATCAACGTTTCGTCTTTATTTCAAGACTTTCTCAAGATGACTGATTTTAAGAAATAACCTACAAGTAGGTATGCCAAACTGGTCTGTTTATGCTGTGAAAATGGGTAAAAACAGTGAAATTTTCGTAAAATATAACTTACAATATCCAGGCTATTTTTCAGGTTATATCTATGAAATTAGTATGTAAATAAAATTTAATCTTTCCTCTTTCTGATGATGTCATTTTCTTTTGTACGATGACTAGATTTTTTTTTTTTTTCCGGTTCATTTGAATTATGTAACTATTTTAATGACGAATGCGTTTAGTTCCTCGTTTTTTAAACAATTTTTTAGTCCTATTTTTTAACGTCTGTGCCATTAACGATATTGCTTGTTCAACTTTGAAAAATCATTCCATCTTATAAAAGAAAGGTTATTCTTCAATTTGGTGGGTGAAGTATAGAATTTTAAGTTTATTTTCATGAAAAATTTCCAAGTTGAAAACTTTAGTGAATAAAATATAAAAATTTAATTAAAAAAGAATTGTCATTTATACCATTATATAAAGCAGGGTTTACCCAATAATAATCAATAGAAATAATTAAACAATCGTTACACATCGCGAACAGCTTGGATATAAAAAGAGCCTGTGTTTTGAACTTTTTGTCATTTCCCGAGTGAAAGTTGAACACACCAAACTGAAATTCAACGTCCTGTAGCCAGACGAAAATCAACAGCGAGCTACGAGCTATAATGGACATTTCACACTTTCCAGGTAAGTTGAATTTTCTTTTACTTATTTTATTTATCTTATATTGATATGAAGTTCTTATTCTGTGTTTTGTTGAAATCGTTTAGTTACCACCAGACATTCTTCCATTTATTGTTCATTTAACTTTACGTTTCGTGGTTGAAAATTTTGTATATTTTTTCTAATTATTGAGATTTGAACAAATATATATATATATATACTAATGATAATAGAATTAACGATAAGTGAAGTATCGTAAAGTGATCTATCTCGATAAAATAAAGCTCAATACGTTGAGTAGAGCAATCAATTTTAAAGAAAGAAAGATGAAGATAAAAAATTGTATAAAATTGCATAAAGTTACATAAATTAATACAAATTTTATTACATCGAACGTTCAGATGCAAGGAGTTACATTAATCCTTAAACCATGGTTTTTCAAATGTAACTCCTTGCATCTGAACTTTCGATGTAATAAAATTTGTATTAATTTTATGTAATTTTATGCAATTTTTTATCTTCATCTTTCTTTCTTTAAAATATATATATATATTAGAGTTGGGCGGTTTTTAAATTTTGGTTTCAGTATCGGTTTCGGTTTTTTTCCCTTAAAACCTCGGTTTACGGTTCGGTTTTTCGGTTTTTTTTTTAAAATTTTTTTTACTATGGAAGCTATTCATTCTCTTGTGTGATTATTAGTTATTATTCAACGTTTAGTTGAATTATGCCACTGTTTCGATAATTTTGTGACTGAATCATTCTCCATGATATGAATCATATAAGTTTTATCTGTTGACTGTTGTAATCAAAGTTCTGATACCTTTTCAACAGTTAACTCGTTAAAACAGTGACCAAAGATTCATGAAAGATTTCTGAAGAATAAAACTGAGTTTGAATATACATTCTATCTAATTCTTTAACCCATCAGAAGCTAAAATATAACTCAGAAATGCAAGAAATTAAAAAACGAAAATTTATTTAAACAAACAAAATAATTTTACAAATAAAATTAAGCAAAAATGATGATTAAAATGAAATATTGTCAAAATTATTTGACAGATAAAAATTTTTATTTTTTAATAGGTGAAAATGTTTTTACTCATTTTCTTAGGTTGTGATTGAGAAAAACTAGTTTCTCAACATGGTTAGGTTTCAGCCTACATCTCCGGTCACTAATAACAAGTCCAGCCTTACTAAATATCCGTTCACTCGCTACAGAGGTAGCTGGAATACTCAAAAGTTCTCTTGCCAGAATACAAAGATTCGGGTAGAGCCTCCCATTTTTCTTCCACCAGACAAAAGGACAGGCTGATGGGTCGATGGCTTTTCCATACAGAAATCGATCTACCTCGTTTTTAATCCGAGATATTTTTTTACCGCTGGTATCATTTTCTTTTTTCTTGCCTGACCTTTCTTTCGGAGAAAACCCCAAAAGTCTTTTTCCCCTTTTGGTTCACTACTTTGCTGTACTTCTGCTGGAATGTTTTCGTCCGTGTCATCGGATAATCGAAAAATAAACACACCATATACTTCTCGAATTGCCGGTGTTGACTGTTGGGATGTCTGTCATTTTGTGTGCTCGAAGTTCTGTCAACTGGTGCGTGTTAGGGTTAATATTTGTTTTTAAGACAGGGTAATAAAACTTTATAGACATGCGTAAAAGACTAGTAGTACACCCGAAAACCGCGCCAAGGGAAAAGGAAGGATGATTAAAAAAAAGTAGAGATTATTAATTCACCTAAAGTCATTTTTTAAGCTTTAAGGTAATTTTAGTCATAGAATTGATGACTTGGATTAAAGTTTAATAATTAAACTTTCGAATAAATTATCAACTCTAAATAAATACCATATTAACAATTTAGTAAAATATAAATCGTTGCATAGTCTACTTTTTGAATAACCCATTTTTGGGAGAGAAAACGGTATAGTTGAGAGATAGTTCTCTAGAAATGACAATTTATGTATGAAGTGGCTTTTCAAAAGTAAACAATGAAATGCCTAATGTTTAAAATAATTTTAAAAATCCGAATAAAGTGATACTAGCATTGGCAACTACTTTTTTTCTTTTTAAATGTTTATACTCGCTCACTACTTTTCGTTTATTTACTTTTACAACAAGTATTTTTTTTTACTTTCATTTTAATAACTTATTTTTTTAGATAACTCTGAAACAAACATAAATAATTATTTTACAATTTTGAGTTGAATCAAATAGATTTTCGACATCATACGGAACGCGTTTGATTTTTTCTTTTTCATTTGAAAATAGTTTATGCTAAAAATACGATGTCATGTTGTCTGTCGTATTTCTCTTTTTTTCATTTGAAAATTCAAAATGTTAATGATAAACAAACTGTAAACAAAGATTTCTTCCTACAAGTCAATTAAATGGCATGTTTAGTATTTTCTGTCCTCGATCAGCGAAGGAGAAATCCTTCTAGAATGATGCAAATTAAATTTTTTTCCCAATCTAGAATGCCGCTTTTTTTTTTTTTTGAGGAGGGAAGCTGAATTTTCCACACATTAAAAATCGACCCTGTGTCTAATTCTGCCCTCGTGGGGATGAAACTAAATAGGAAATAGTTCAACTTGTTTCCTTCATGATTTTATGGACATGAGTGAAAACAAGGAAATCATTTACATAGGCAAGATATCAGGTTTATAGAACAGTTCTTTAAAAAAATTGATGAAATATTTTGAGATTCTTTTTTGACATTTCTTTATTTCTTTTTTGATAAGAGAATTGTAAATTTCTTAATTTCAGGTTTTTGCTTGGTTCTGCAAACTCTTTCCAGATATGAAGGTGGAACAGCCAAGATGGATTGGACAAATTCAACAGACCTTTATGAAAGCTAAAATAATTTTATTTACCAAAAGAAGCTGAATTAAAAATCTCTTTAGATGCTTCATATGATATCTATTTTGTAGCTGAAGAACTCTCTGCAATCGGAATCTCATTGCAAGAACTGGAAGATGCAGCACTATTCAAAAGTGTTCCTAATGACGTCACTCTGACAAATGGGGCAGTTCTTCAACTTTATTATTATTCAACTAAAAAAACAACTAACGTTTAACATAATGGTAATGTGGCTGAATCACCTTCTGTCTGCAAATTACAATGAAAAATATTTGTTTGCTATAGTAAATAAACTTTCAAAAGAATGTAAAAAAAATACAGGGCTATAAAAAAACCTGAAAGACTGCAGCAGTTTTTAATGTCTCCATTTCAGGAGCGAGCATCTCAAGAAAAAACTAGATTGTCCTTCTCAGGATAAACCTCCTAATATTAGCCTCTTCAGAACAACCATCCGTTGCTGCCAAAAGGTAGACAACACTTTATCAATCCCTTAAAAAATCCCAGGATCAGCTCTTCAACAAACAGAACAGTATAAAATGGCTTCTCAGGAAATATCTAGCCTAAGCAAGGAAAATGTTCAACTCAAAATATCAAGAGAAAGGTTTCTAAAGAAACTTTTTAAACAGTTAAGAGACAGAAAAATCTCATTCAAAGCAAGACGTACAAAAAAATTTATAATTTGAAAAAAATATAATCGCAAAATACTTGCAGAAAATAAAGAACTAAGAAAAAAAGTCAAGTTCTTGGAGAATGAGGGACTAAAATTGAACAAGGAAAAAGTATTTTTGCAAAAGACAAAGTTCCTTAGGACAAAAAATTGAAGAATGAGGCCTCTCTAATTCATGGCTTATTTGAACCTGTAAGAAAAATCAAAATAACCAGGAACAAGATTTTCAATCACTTCACTAACAAAGTCCGCCTGACCATTATAGGTCATTAAGAAATAATAAGCCTTTGTTTAAAAATTGACCACTAATTTTTTTTTTTATAACAAATTTCCAGTTTTCGATGTCAATCCGTTTTTTTTTTTTCATGTCGAAAGTTGGATAATTCCGCAAAATCTTCCAATATCTGTTTTGGATTCCTCATCCTAAAATTAATCAAGTCTAAAAGTTTCAGGCTTGTATCTTTAATGGGTAACCTTTTACGAAAAGTTTGGTAAGGTGTACATTTGACCCATTTTTCTGCTCAACTGCCAAATTGGGTCTCGGGCCATGTTTACATACTAGAAATAAGAGGTTTTTATGGATGTACTAATGAAAATGTTTTTTAGCTTAGACTGTATGTTATAAATCATAAGTTTCAATGTGTTAGCTGTTGAAATAAAACTTCTATGAAAAGTCAAAGTTGCTCTTCTATATCGTTTCCACACAATTTTTGTGACGGCATGTGATTTTAACCAATGTTTAAGACTGGGTATATCTAAGAATTATTAATTCCATCTATATAATATTTCTTTTATATTTATAAAGAGTTTTCACTTATTTAAAGTTTCAGTTATACACTGTTTGAGTTAGCCTTTTGTTCAGTATCACACAAAACGCGATGTCCGACCAACTTTGAATGGCCATCACTCGGATACTAATTGAGATACCAAGATAAATTTGTTATTTTCTTTCAAATCTTGCAGCTCTATATATCCATACCTAAAAAGCTTTTTGGTATATTGAAAAAAAATCAGTGTGGTATACCTACTCGAAGTCAATATTTGAAAATATTAATATTGATGTCTTGTTGAAAATGTGGTGTAAAATACCTAGCCCGGATCCAAACTCAAGCCCCGCTTCGTTAATGCTAGTTTACCGATCAAATGAAATAAATTGCAGCAGCTATCATGTTCTCCAACTGTGTTAGAGCCCATAATGAGCGCTAATTCAAGAAATCCTTACCGAAACCTATCTAACTTTAAACAAGCTAGACTCATTAAATTCCTTTTGGATAGGTCTCGACGAGGACTTCTTGACACAGATGAACAACATGACGGCTTCCGCAATTGATCTCCTTTGATCAGCAAACTAGTATTACACACACATTTCCAACAGGACTTTGCACATAACATGTATATTAATAATTAAAAAAAAAAAAAAAAAAAGAAAGAAACCACTCATTCAACTTCATAAACACACCACATATTTTGAATTATGACGACTGTTTCATTCGGAGCCCCCCCCCCCCCCCCCAATTTTTTTTTCACATCACAGATGCACCACATATCAGTCATCTTGAGAAAGTCTTGAAATAAAGACGAAACATTGATAAATATATTAATAATTTTTGGGTTTTCCATTATTTTCGATATATATATATATCTTACACCTATAGTGCTTCAAATATCTATAGAAATCCAATAAATTATCATTGAAAAATCAAAGTGTCATTTTTGTGCAAAAAGCCCCTTCCAAAGACGATAAAAATTTGAATTTTTAATTTTGTATTTTTTTTATAGAATTCGTTCCAGACAAAGCATGATGCAAGGAACTAATCATGATAATAAAAAGGGAGAGGAATTATGACAAACCAAGCCTGAAAGAAACTCCACCACCAGCGTTCAATCCCCTGGACTCGAAGCAGGCTAGCCAAAAAGTAAGCCCTTTTTTCCCTATTTGGCTCTTGAAGGGCTTACTTTTTGGCTAGCCTGTTTGGAGTCCAGGGGATTGAATGCTTGTGGTGGGGTCTCTTTCAGGCTTGGTTTGTTTTGAAGTGATTCTTCTTTCCTCTATTAAAATTTTTGACTAATCAGCTTCCTTTTTGATGTAATTCTGAAACATCGGATTTTTTTCTCTTAAGAATTAAAAATCCAAGTTCCAAGTAATTCTATAACATTTCATAATTATTTAAAAAAATTCAAAATGATGTTGTTTAACGGGTTTTACTATTTATGTACGACTAAATAAGGCACGGCCACTAGGGCTGCTGCTGCTTTTCTAGAAATCTAGGAACGTCAGCAGTGCAACCTTTTCGTCATATTCAAGGCAATCTCTGCCCGTCAGATCAAATTGAACTGAAATATCATCTTGCGATATTATCAGCAGTAACAATTATATGAAATCGAAAGTTTATTTTTAATATTCTCTCTTAAATTGAAAAAAAAATTGTTTATTTACTTCTTACAAAAATGTTTGGAGTAAATCTTAAATAAAAACAAAATGACAGTTTTATATAAAATTTGAATTTTTAACACAATAAAAAATCTACATAAGTAGAACCATAATTAGAAAATATTCGTAAAAAGTTTTTCAGGTGCAATAGTAATCATAAAAAAAAATACCAGTCAAAGTTTAAAAAAAAAAAAGAAAAAAAGAAACTGTCCCCTTAAGTTTGAAGAAAGTTTTACTTTTTGGTACGCCAGTTTAATTTTTTAAATAGTAATGACTATATCTAAGTATTAAATTCGCAAAAAAAAACAAGAAAACCACATGCAGTAGTTGAAAATGAATGCTAGCTTAAAAAAAAGTTTTAGAAACTTTAAAAATTGCATCCTTTTTTTTAAAAAGAAACACGATCGAATTCAAATTAAGATTGAACTTTATTCAATATTAATTTTTTAAAAAGAAAGAAAAGTGTAGTATCTGTTTTGATACTATATTTCATCTTTTCTGTCCTCGGTCAGTGGAGGAGAAATTCTTATAAACTGAGTCAATTTTTATTCTTGTCCAAATCTAGTGTGTCCCTTTTTGGGAGCTGGATTTTTCTCCACAGTAGAAACCGATATCGTGTCTAACTCTGCTCTCGTGGGGAGGTAAGTAAATAGGAACACACGTAATTCATTATCGACTACTGCTTGTTTTTGTTTGTTTGTTTTTTGCCAATTTAATACTTTCTTTACTATTCAAAAAATTAAACTGGCGTACCAAAAAGTAAACAACCTTTTTCTTCAAACATAAGGAGACAGTTCCTTTTTTTATTATTTTCTATTATTATTCTTCTTATGTCAGGTATCAGGAAGTTTAATCGGATATCCATCTGGCTTGGCAGGCCAAGAGCAGGCTTAAGGCATTTCCACAAATAGTGGCGATGGAGAGGCGCTCGTAAAGCCAAGTCAATTCACGATAGTCCCTGGTGTCAATAACAGACAAGGCCGTTGATGAAGTCGTGTGTGGCAGGGCCTATCGTTCCACTCGTCTCCACGGCAATCGGTTGGAACGCAAATTTATCAAGAAGACCTGCATATTTTAATTGTTTTCGGTTCTCTGCTGACCCTGCTGCATGACCAGTGTTTGTTGCCGATTTTGTCACTGACGAGGACGCAAAAGTATGGACACAAATTCCATATAAGTGACTTGCCATTTGCAAAGGGAAACCCGAGTCAGGATGGCAAACAGCCTTATGGGCTTTCTGTCAAGGTCAATTGGTTCGAGGATCAATGGGAAGCCGGTCACATCTAGGGCCCGTCAGACGAGAGAGCTGTGCCTAGGGAATCTGCCAGAGCTTCTACACAATTATTGATATATACTGTCTTATTGCCTGTCTATTGATTTCCCACTGAAGAAATTTTGAAATCCCATGCTGGCCTGAAGTTTTGGCTGTCTTTCTCTTATTTGTACTTACTTGTAAGAGGGGGAAACCTATCTTCAACTTTGTGTTCTCTCAGAAGTGAACAGTGAACTTAATCTACATATATAAATATATATATATATATATATATATGCAATTATAAATTTTTTTTTATTTTTACCTGCGGTAGCTCGGAAATACCCGACTAGTACACGGGCGCAGGCTATTTTTCGGTGTGTTGGACCCGTAAGACCTTGTCAGGCCATCCATCTAAGAGAAAGAAATCTCTGCCAATAAAACCTTGCTACCAACTACTTATGCTGTGGCAGCAAACCGTTGGAGAGGGAGGCCTCTTTATTCCTGATCGACAACCTTCCTAGAGTTGAAATCTCGAACAAAATATCCGGTTTGCAAGCCTACAATTGCTTAAGGAGTAGATAGGTTCTGCCTATTGCCGGCCTTTGCACTCCTTCTTTGTCTATTAGCCAGGCGCAGAGGTACCAGTGCTGGGACGTCTGAAAAACACTCAATGCCTGGCCGTGTTTCCTTACTAGGACAATGAACGCCGTTTCTCTTTCTCTCTATTTGGGCAACTTGGGGAAAGATTTTGCATCACTAAGTCTTACATGACCAGTCTGGGTCGCTTTTGTTTCGACAGGTCGAAGGTTCAGGTTAGACAGCTTGTCTGGCTGCTGTTTCCAACTGACAGGACAGGAGCCCAAACTCTTGGGTAGCACTAAGAACGGCTGCTCCAGCATCAGTTGCATAAAACCGTGGGTAGTTGTATGTGCCATGTTGCGCATGGAAAGGGACCCTGCAATTATCTCCGGTGGGCTTTCCCAAGGCCACAACCCTATGGACCAGGTCGCGACTAATGGACTGGTTGTGTGAGCTTATTGGCACCTAACAAGCACCCACCTTGCCCAACCCACTCTATACCAAAACAAATATGCCATTACAAAAAAATAAAATAAAATCTAAACCAGACACCCAACAAAAAACACCTTCGCCTCCGCCCTTGAGGCTCGCATTCACACATATCCAGGGACTTAGAACCAACATCAACGACGTAGAAACCTTACTGACAAACTCCCCGGATATCCTAGCACTAAGTGAAACAAACCTTCAATCCTCAATCTCCTCTCACCACTTTGACATGACTGACTACCTCCCACTCTACCATGAAGACTCTGACAAACATATGCACAGACTAGGAGTTTATGTTCGGAACACCCTTCCCCTGACTAGAGAACGTAGATTAGAATCGGATGACCAAGACTACATGTGCTTTAAATTGACTTTACATCACAGCGTTAGTTACTTATATTTCTTATACCGTTCACCTTCGACCCAGGACTGTACCCTGCTAAACTCTGTCTCTGAAAGCATAGATAGAGCACTCTCAATTGAGTCGAATGTCCAGATACATACATTTGGGGATTTTAATGCACACCACCGTAACTGGTTGGGATTCTCCAGTCTTACTGACGCAGCCGGCAACTCTATGTATAATTTCTCCATAGCTCACTCCCTCTCTCAGACTGTCGATTTCCCGACCCGCATCCCCAATCAAGTAGACCAGCAAGCCTCACTTTTAGACCTTTTCTTGACCTCAATGCCCGAGGCTTGTGTGACGAAAGCTCATAGTCCACTCGGGAATGCTGATCACATTGTGCTAATGATTCATATCACCCTAAAAAGTTGTCCAAAAGCTGATGAGCCGTTGCTCAAAATAACGAGATACTACGAGCAGGCTGATTTTGAGTCAATCAGAAATCACATCAGCGACACCCCATCGAGGGAAACCTTCTCACTCCCTGCTGACCAGTGTGCAAATGAGTTAACTGAATGGGTCAAAGCAGGTATTGAAGCCTATGTCCCCATGCGAAAATTGTTTAGCAAGCCCCACTCCCTGCAATGGTTCACCTCGGAATGTGCAGCTGCCATTGCTGAGAGGCAGCAAGCATTCCGTAAATTTGGCCGCCATAAGTCACCTATTAATAGACAGAAATTTATAGAGTCAAGAAATAATTGTAAGGCCGTGATAGATGAAGCAAAGGAAAGGTATACAGAGATAACCAAAAAACGCATTCAGTCACAGAAACTAGGTACTCGCGATTTCTGGAAAATCTATAATAGTGTGGTGAACAATGGTCAATCAACGATTCCCCCACTATCAAACCACAATGATGTCGTTTGCACCGCAACTGATAAGGCTGAACTACTTGCCCAGCATTTCACCTCTAACTCCACTTTGGACTCAGACCCCCCCCCTCCCTAAATTCCCATTGCGGACGAAGCCACACTTGATAACCAGGTCAGAGACATCATAAAAAACCTTGACACCTCCAAAGCTTGTGGACCTGATCTTATACCAGTAATAGTAATAAAGAAATGCTCTGCTGAACTGGCTCCTGTCCTCTCCAAACTCTACAATAAATGCCTAGCTGAATCTTGCTTCCCCGATAGCTGGAAAATTGCCTCTGTGGTACCAGTCTACAAGAATTCTGGAAATAGAACCGATCCTCAAAACTAACGTCCAATCAGTCTACTGCCGATCTTTGCTAAAATCTTTGAATCCTTAATCAATCTAGCGATAGTACGGCACTTAATGCCAAACTTTTTTCTGTCCGCCAGTATGGATTTAGACAAGCACGACCTACTGCAAACATCCTAACAGTCATCTCTGAACGCATGTATCATACACTGGACAAGGCAGGTGAAGCTAGAGCAGTAGCGCTTGATATATCCAAGGCCTTTGACAAGGTATGGCATAAAGGGCTTCTGAAAATACGCTCATATGGTATTACTGGGCAATTACTTAATATAATTAGATCCTTACTAACCAAAAGAAAGATCCAGGTTGTCCTCGATGGCCGTTCATCTAAGCAACATGACATAAATGCTGGTGTACCTCAGGGATCTATCCTTGAACCTTTATTGTTCCTGATCTTCATAAATGATCTCCCTGATAACATAGTCTGAGATTGGTTTATTTGCTGACAACGCCACACTTTACTCTCACCATATGGCAAAACGGACGCAATTATATCCGAGGCAATGGTTGAATCCTTAGAAAATGACCTCCAGTCTGTAGTGGATTGGGGTCATAAATGGTTGGTAACTTTTAATGCTGCAAATACAAAGCTCCTTTCATTCAATAACTACAAGAAACTTCTCCAACCACCAATTTCCATTGGCAAATAACACCCTACCTGAGAGTTCAGCATTCAAACTCCTCCGCTTAACCATCACAGGCAACATGAATTGGAATAAATACATTGAAGACATTGCAAAGGCTGCAGCAAAGAAGGTGGGCTCCCTCTACCGTGCTAGTAAACTCCTCACACCTGACATTATCCTGTATCTCTACAAAGCCACCATCCATCCATGCATGGAGTATTGTTGCCACATCTGGGCTGGTGCATCATTTACTAGTCTCTCCCTCATTGACAAGGTCCAAAAAGAGTCGCCAACTTAATAGGTCCCTCACTATCCACCAAGCTCCAGCCCCTGTCTCATCGCCGCAATGTAGCATTTTTGTGCCTGTTTTACAAATACTTCAATGAATTATGGTCCGATGAACTGGCTACTCTGGTGCCTCCTCGACGTAAATTCACTAGACCAACTCGACAATCAGCTAAATCCCATCCATTCACTGTGGAGGTTCCCAGATGCCAGAAAGCCTTCTACTCCAATAGTTTCTTTCCTCGTGCTGCTGGCTACTGGAACTCCCTCCCTGCCTTCTGTTTCCCCGACAGTATCGACATGCAGAAATTTAAAACTAATGTAAACAGACATCTCGCTGCACAGCTCCCAACTTAGAATAACACCCTAAACCTACACCCTAATTCTCAGTAACCCCTTACGTCCACAGTGGCGTCTTGCCTTGTTTGGGGTGAAAATAAAAAAAAAAGAAGAAAAAAAAAAGGGTGTTGAGTCCATATACGCCAACTGGCTGACTACCAAAAACACACCTGTGGGTGCTGCACACTCGAAAACTTGTACGCAGGGCAATGGCGAATCTCAGGAAATCGTCATCAGCTAGGTTCGCAACAGCCGATGATGGCAAGGCTGGTAGCCACGCACATCTGTGTGGCGAACATGCAGTTTGAAGGCAAGCCAGACAATGTTGGTCGCAAGACGTTCTCAGGGATTCGACTGTAGTCTTCATCCTGATCATGTCCCAGCTCTTCTCTCTCTGTCTGCTCCGGAACGATGAGACCATAGAAGTTCTTTCTCACTTGGAGGAATATCGTTTTTTCGCAAAGTCTAGACATGGTGGACACGAAACGATGACCTGCTTCAGCTGTCGCAGAGGATGTCAAATCTAGCAAATGTCCAGGTCTGAGGCCATCGATTCCTCTGCTACTGCTTGAACCGAAGGACTTGAGGGCTGCTTAAGCGTTTATCACAGAATACATTAACTGTTTTACTTACGGCGCCTCCAGCACCTCACTGTTCAGAAATGCGAGAGTATCATCTGAAGAAGAAATCGGTCGGCTGATGAAACATTGCCCCGAGCCGCTTTTGCATTGACAGCCGTCCTCAAGTCTGCTGCAGGTTTGCGTTGATATCGGGTTTGTCCGGGTGCCAATATAGAGACTCCGAGAAGAAGCGTATGTTGGCTTTCACATCACGGGACAATGATGTCTTTGCTTTTGTGGGATGGAGACACCCAGCGCTATCGGGGGAGAAAACACTAAGAGGCGTTCCCAGGAATTAATAGACTCTATGGCGAAGGTCAAGGCTTCTGACATGCAGATCCTTGCGGCTTTTCGTATGTGGACAGAAATGTTGCGACTCCTGCTGAGAGAGGTGAGCTTGCAGACGGTCAGGGAGATCACTCATGGAAGTCACAGGTGGAAGACTCGGGGTCGTTGCAAACAGTTGGAGATAAGTGGAACACTTCCATATTTGGATTTCAGCCGAAACTTTTCGCTTGATGCCGACACAGGTAAGGTGGAAGGAGCAATGACATGACATGCATGATATCTTCTCCCCCATCTCCTGTTTACCGATTTGCATTGATAACATTCTTCTCTTCAGAGATCGTTGATTGGAATTAGGTGCCAGAGCGTTGAGATGGCTGTGAGAATAAAGTCGAGGAGTGGCCCGAACAAGCCAGTAAAAACAACGAATAAAAGAAGAAATCCAACGAATAACTTAAACATCCACACAGTTAGTGTTGAAAAAAGAAAAATATATATTATTTCTTTTTTTTTTTGTTTTTGTTTTTGTTTTTTAAAGACTGGGATGACAGTCGGACATGACTCGCACGTTGTTGCAATTATTTTGTTTTTTGTTTATGAATTGATCACAATGCTCTACAAACAAGACCGTGTGGCTTCTGTATTATTCCTTTAAAATTTTATTAAAAATATTTTTTCTATTAACTATTATTTGTTATTTGGAACTAATTGAAGTTATTTAGGGGAAAAAGGTTGTGAAATTCATCTCAATTTCAGCTTTTTTTTTTGCCATTGGCTACTCACATCTCTGATAACAGCATGCATATATCCCACATAATCTTGTCAATCTGTAAACATATTTTGTCTTAAAAAATGACACATATGTATAAACAATTCTTTGTATATAAAAACAGTTATTGAATTGTGGGTGTATTGCTTTTTATGTGTGTATGAATTCTTTATGATGTAAAATTTGATGACTTATTGATGCATTAATGAAAAACAAATTTTTTCATATTGTTTTTTAGAAAATAAAAAAATAAAAAAATTCTGCTTCAATCTCTGGTTCCTCGTTGTAAAACTTTTATAACAAGAACTTGTCTCTCAACCACAACTTTCCATCTGTGGATCATGTTGCCACAAGATTGCTTTCCTGAGGGCTATAACATAGTCATCTTCAAATCCAAAATGTTTTATACATTTCCTCTACATAAGAATAAACCATTGTTAGGCATTTTGAACTTCTAGTAGGCCTCCGTTTAGTTGTGAGAGACAATGGATACCCCCTGTAAGAGTGCCTGCACAGGGAGTTTATAGTGAAGCAAGTGTTTCACAATCCCAACCACACCTTGAACTGGCATTGCTTGAGTAGTGGCAGGGAGAAGTCTAAGACGACTAGAAACAATGCCAGGATAAGTAGAGAGCCCTCCCATATACAGCACCTGTTATTCTGAAATGGTCACTCATTCAGTACTGACCAGACTCAACAGTGCTTAACTTTGGTGATCTCACAACAATCGTTGTGTCAACCTATGCTGTATATATTTTTGAATTTTGAACTTTTACACCCATTTTGACCGGCCAATTTGGCATAATGTTAAGGATGTTTGCAGGGGTCAATCTTCAGTTGAGTTATGCCAAAGATTCAAACAATGGTACTTGATGCCCGGTGAGGATCAATGATCAATGAAGTAATCCTGAGAAAGGGGTGGCGTCCTCCCCTACATTTCGACATAGTAGCTAATGAAGAGTCGTCCTTGACTACAGCCCACCACTTTTTTTTTACACCCATAAATATTACATACAAATTACATATTAGCTTAAATTGTTTTGAGTCAATGGTATTCTGACAATACTATTTTGATGAATGCCAATTGAGATAAGATCTTAAAGAGACACTTTTAGAATCATAAATTCGTTTCTGTTAGCTCTTTTAAATGTCTGTACTTATAAGTATTGCATACGATTTCATTACCATGTTCATTTGTTGTAAGTCGACTTAATCGTACTTGCAGCGGCGTTCACCCTGGTGCGGTTGAGCTGGTTTCTTTCCTGGTTTGTTCTACGTCCTGAACCACGGCAGTCCTAAGCGAGGTCACAAAAGATGTTCAGCAAATCACATTTTTTACTGTTGAAGACCGACTACTTGTGAACCTGCAGGTTCTCCCTGATTGTTGTTGCTCACATCCTCGGTTGAGTACCGATATGCTTGTGCCACCCCAGACAAAGAGGTGGGGAGGATTGTCGTAAATCTTCCGTCCGTTTAGGTGGCAGAGGATCATTCATTTGATGACTTTTAGTGAAAATATTTTTTTTTACAAGACAGTTTTACAATCATGAATCGATTTTCTGTTTTTGATTTTTGTACCTTATGATATCCACTTCATTGTCACTTTTAATGGTTTTAAATCAATGGTATTCCGACGACACTTTCTCATGAGACAATTTTACGCAGCGGTTCTTACTATATCACATATCTTCAATGAAATTATGGTAATTCTTTTGGGAATTAATAAAAAATGAGTGCATATTCTTCAGTTTGAAAAAGCGTTTTCGTCAGTCTGTCACGCTTCAGTGTGAAAAAGTGTTTTTATTCGTCTGTCATGCTTAAATTTTAAATGTAAATTTTTTTGGTCTGTCATTGTCATGTTTGAAAGAGCATTTTGAGATGCCGTCTGTCCGATTGTGTGTCACACTTAAGTTTTAAAATGTGATTTATTTTTTAACCTTAAATTTTAAAAAGCTTCACATAAAAATAAAAAAACAACGCTGCATTTTAAATTAACAAAAAGGCTCCACTTTAAATTACAAAATGATGTCCCCACTAGAGGTAAAAATTTCCAGACCTCCAAACAAATTAGTTATATTTTGATAAGTTGTTTGGCTTTAAGAGCAATAAAAATGAAAATGTCCCTTTATGACACTGATGCATGGCACTCTAATTTTGTGGAAGAAATTAATGATTAAAATATGGATGAAAGAAAATAATTAAAAAGATAATTGATGGATTTTGAATGTTTGGGTGAAAATCGAACTCAAAACTTGATCGGCAGACATTTTATTAAAATCAACAATAAAAAATGATAACCGATTTTGGCTTTCTGACCTTCACCCTTTCTCGTGTCTTGCTATGATTTATGCATGTTGTCTACTCACACTGGCCTTTTGGCTAAGATCAAAGTGTAGTATCTGTTCCAATGGATACTGCACCCCATAGACTGGTATTGTCTTGGCCTTCGGGGCTTGATTTACGCCGGTCTATGGGTCTGTCCTGTGCAGTTCTAGGAGGTCCACTCTCCCAGGCTTCGCCTTCCCTCTTTGGGGAGGAGTAAGCTTATTGCTTACTGCCTGAGGCGCCCCTACCGGGGAACGCCGACGGGGCTGCCCAGGCAATTTTTAAACCCCACTTTCCCTATCCGACCTTGTGTCACATCTTACTTGTGGGAGTAAGATAAAAACTGGCCTTGTGCCTAATTCCTGGAGAGGAGTAAATCAATACTCACACTAGCAGTGGGATCACCCTAAAAAGGCTGATCAGGGAACAGAGATAGCTAAGTTGTTGGGTGGTTGTTACTTTGAGGAGGTCAGATGGTTTTCTGGCTGTCCAAAATTGGTAGTAAAAGATTACAATTTTCAGAAGTGCTATTAACAACCTTTTGCTAGATCTCGGCTGGTGCCAAGAATAAAATGGATTAGAAATTATTTCCAGTCAGAGATTGACATCTGAGTGTCTTGTTTTTTAATGGTACCATAGGGTTGGGTTATAGATGTTTTTATCTGAGATGGGAGTTAAAATCTAAAGGTATACATCCAGTCTTCATGACTGATGAAAAAAAAAAAAAATGGATTGTCAAATTATTCCTTGACTGGAATTTTAAAGGAAAAAGTGTTTGATGATGAAATTATCAAGATAACGAGCAGACAGCTTTAATGATTAGTTATCATGTAAGACCATGTGCATCCCTCGTCGACCCCCAACGTTGTGTGTTTACTTCTCCTTCTCCTTCTTGTTCTGGTCGTGTTGTCCCGGCGGTTGCCGAGGTAACATGCACTAGTTTACAAGTTAGGAAAATAGAAGTAACGACAAACTCATAACGTCCGCATCTTAGTCAACTCAGATTAAATTGTCTATCGATGCCATCAGTGTCGTCGCTTGTCAGCTCACCTCATCATTTGCTCGGCCCGATCTGATCATCTCCTCTCCGAGCCACCAACTGCTACACTCTAACGTCAACTGTTCTAAACTAAACAGTCGTGAAACTGACTCACAAACATATTTAGTCATACCGGAAATCCCATGTCCGGTATTTTGTCTTCTTGGCTACTTCTCAGCTAACTACCCATCCTATTTTCCGATCGTCTTTTTGCAACTAGGCTCTGAAGGAGAGGTCAGTCCATAGTATGACAATCGTATTGGCAGTGTCTGGGTCGGGGCTAAGTAGAAGAATGAAGAGGTTAACCAATGAAAATCAAATATAGACAGTTAAGTTATGTTCATCATCGATTGGGGCCTGTGAAAAATACAAA
Organism: Sepiola atlantica; assembly: GCA_963556195.1. NCBI lineage: Eukaryota > Metazoa > Mollusca > Cephalopoda > Sepiida > Sepiolidae > Sepiola > Sepiola atlantica. The sequence goes on along the minus strand of OY744550.1, from coordinate 20,723,813 downwards.
AATTGAAAAAAGTTAAGGAGAAGAAAGATATCTGACTGTCTGAGAGGTATATCCCAAGTTAATTTGTGGAGAAGTGACTGGCTCCTACCTCTGTCTATCTCTCACTTTAAGTTGGTACCAATGTCCATATAAACTAGAGATTAACATTTTGACAGAGATTCCTCCAGTGTAACTGGAATCGATGTCACCCAGATAACACACTTAAGCTTGGACCCCTTGTCACACCGAGAACCAAAATAATGACTAAAAAGCTTATTAGAATTTTCAGTACTAACTGTGATTGGAGAATTTAATAGAATTTTTGGCGCCAATTCCGACAAAGGGCTTACTACACTTTTCAGTGCACACAGTGTCCCAGGAAAGATCTTTGTTTCATACAAATTCTTCCGTTCATAAACTGATCAACTGTTACATTGTAACTGTATTGGTATTTTTTCTTTTTCTTTTTCTTTTTCTTTTTGATCTGTTTGTGACTGACGTGAGCTAAGAGTCTGTTCACCGACTTGTAGCCTTCTGTAATGCAGTTTTCATTTTACTTCAGAGTAAGTTCTCAGAAATCAAGGGGCCCTTTTCTGGGCTTAACATTTGATCTCTATATGAAATACATAGATATTCGAATGTTCAATCCAGATTCTCCTCTACCTCTTAAACGTTGAGTTAGTAGAGAAGCGAAGAACAATTAACTATGTATATCTTTGTTTTTGTATTTTGGTCTTACCGGATTCCAGGACAAGAATTAATCTAGTCTGGTGGAGTATCCAGCTTAGTGTTGTTAATTGAGGCAACATTACTAGGAAAAGGAGCACCATTCCTAGTATGAGCCAGTTTATAGCCGTGGTGAGGGGATCTTATTTGGGCTTCAAATACTATATTAGTTTGACTATTTGGCCAGGGTTTACTTGTAGGGGGAAGTATCCTCATGTCAGGTTGTCCTGACAAACCCTTATACAGAGAGACCGAAGACACTCGAGGATAATGTCTAGTAGGTAATTCAAACTCTTCAGTAGGTAATTCAATGCGGGGTCATGTGAATCATCAAACCAGAAACATGGATGAGAACTGGCATGTGCACATTTAAACGGTTACACCCGTTAGATTTGTAACAATTTTGCTTAGGGTTGGAATGGTGAATAAGTAGTTCAAAATTATAAGTGATTGCTGATTAATGCCGAACGATCAATCAAAAAGTTAAAAACAAAAAGAATGAAGAAATATTTCAGCTTCTTGTTAAATTTCAAGTCCATCTTTTTTAATTTGAGAGTAAAAAGTTACTTCCGAGTTGCTCGTCTATTACTAATGGAGATTTGGTATTTGTCGATCTGAAACCGAACCTATACTATCACTTATATTTATAGTACTATTTTACTTTCTTTTAATGTTCAGTTCAGTTTAATATTTACGACTAATGTACTATCATTCAATGCTCAATTCAGGGGAGGGGGTAGTATGGTATATGGTCTTTATATGGTATATGGTCTTTGCATTATTTTCTACCTGGGGGAAGAAGACCATCCTCCCAGGCATTACCTCATTTGATGTGTGTGTGTGTGTAAGTTAGTGTACATCAACAATAAATTGTCGCAATCGTCTGTTCATGAGCAAACTCCACACTTACAATATATGTACTATCAATAATAAACTAGAATGGATCCATTCTTAAGACGTGTCCGTTCTAAAGTGCACATTTCGCAATGAAAATGTTATTTCAAACTTAAGAGTGACAGACCAACCGACAGTCTTGTAAATTTAAAATTATTTTTAGAATTTTAGGACCTGTTTATGATTTCTCTTTTTCATCACAACCGCCAATTGTTGACATTATTTGTGAGTATTTTGCAGATCCCTCTGCATATGTTAATTTATTTTTACTACCGATATACGTATTTAAAAGAATTGCCATACATCATAAATGTTAAACTATTACTCACGAATGTGAGTTGTCCACTTTTTAGCAGATTTCCGCTTTGAGGTAATTCAGAAAAAGCAGAATTCCGGGTTTTTTTTTTGTTTTTTTTTCCTTAAAATAAGAAAATACCAAATTGCTAGAGCTTTATGTCCTAATTTTTTCCTCATTTGGTTGGATGCTCTTTCTCTTTCTTCCTCTCTCTCACTTTATCTTTCTTTCTCTTTTCTTGTTTTTCTCTTTGTCTTGTCTTGCTTCACCTCCCTTCGCACCCCCCTCTCTCTAAAAATGTTAATTTTGCCATACTTCAAACGATCGATAAGTAGGGCAGGTATAAGACTTTTGTTTCATAAATAAATGCCTTTTTGTCTCCTGTAAAACATATCAGTATAAAAAAAAATTGTTGTAGATTAACACCCTTCGCTACCCCATACCCCCCCCTCTTCAAATTAGTGTGTGTGTGGCAATCACCCCCCCCCCCCCCCGAACCTGCCATTGGCCACTCACATCCCCTTATCCCCAGATATACAGCATAATCACATTGCCACACTGGTTCCTGTTACGTCATTTAAGTTAAGCAACTTGAGCCAGGTCAGTAATAAATTGGTGACAATTTGGGAATACCAGGTGTTGTATGTGAAAGTGCTTTCTGCTTATCCCGGCATTGTTACTAGTCGTCCTGGACTTCTCCTTACCACTGAATTCAAGCAATGTTTGCTCAGGAGAGATGTGGTTAGAGATTGTGCAATCCTTGCTTCACTCCCCCCTTTTGAAGGAGGAGTAGGTACATTTCTGGATAGCTGACAACTTTTCAAAGAAATAACATGAGAATAATTTGTAAAAACGAAAATTATTTTGACGTTATGGTTGAAAATAGCTATTCAGAAATAGTTTGATTTAACATTTTAACTAAGCAAAACTTTTTGTTGGCAAGAATATATTTTGTTTAACTCAAATTCATCTCCAGAGAAAGGCATTGTACTTCTAAAATAAATGCTTAACTTTTGATCCTTTTTTTTTTTTTTTTTCTTAGGTCAAGAGGAAAGAGTGAGAGCTGCTATGAAAGGATTCCAACTTCCAAGTCCGAACATTCCAGACTGGGCCAAGAATGTACCTGAAGACAAATGGAAGGAACATTTGCTGGACAAATTACGACAATTAAACACGAGAGATTCAGAGGACGATAAAAATCACGAAAAAGATCCTTCACAAAATGACGATTCCTCTCTCAAGTGAAATAACAAATCAAATGAAACATTTAAAATAAAATAAAAACTCCCGATAATTATTCTATTGAATAGATTTTATATACTGTATTTTTTTTATTAAAAAAAATATTTGATTCAAAGAACAATAGCATTTCTTCACAATCATTCCATCATGGAAAAAAAATCTTATCATTTTTTAAATAGCCCAATTTTTGGTGTGAGTGTTGAAATCATTCTAAGCTCTTAAAATACCAGTGCATTTTGGTAACAAACAAATAGTTTATTTTATTCTACTTTAAAAAAAATTATTGTTACATCATATCATTATGGGTTGTTTTCCATTCTATCAAACTACAGCAGAAAAAAAACGGGCACTATTTTGATGTTTGTCTTTTGTGAACATAATTTTCGAGGCTTCTCTATTTTTAAAAATGAGAAAATGATTATGAAAACAAATAAAATTTAAAATGATTAAAAAAAAATAATAATCAGAATGAAAACTGTTAAAATAACTTATTTGAATAAAGAACAGAATTTTGTAAATAAAATTGAATAAATGACTTATTAAAATCTTTAAAAAAAAGTTTAAGCACTCAAACATCAAAATAATTACTATTTTTGTGCCACTGCAGTCCAATGGACATGAACAACATGGCCCAAATCTGTATTGCTATCATATAATATGTGAAATAAAAAAACAAAGGAACAATAGAATCAAAACTACTTGTATGTTATAAAAATGCACCGAGATTCTAAGAGTTTATGAAGTAATCGGAGTCCCCGCTGCTGAAATGTGAATTATTTATGAAATAATAAGGCCCTTTTTTAACATGGTGGAATGGTTATAAAGAAGCACCAGAAAAATATATTAAAAGGAAGCAAAACATGTTTAGGTTTGAGAGGATGGGAGGAGGTAGATATTAATTTGAAAACTGTTGAATTTTTTTTTTTTTTTTAATTTAAAAAACATTTTTAAAAAGAATTTATGGAACCAAATGCAGGATCTCACTGCTTAATAATGAACAAATTTTTCCTTCTCTATAGATCACAATTGCTTGATATCAATCATATTACATTTGTTTGATTCTATGGTTTCATTATTACAAATCAAAGGGGTTTGTGCAAGTTATGGACAATGATTTTCTTTTTCGTAAAACAAAAAAATGTATTGAAAAATCTAAATTCTTTTATTTTTTCAGATTTTTTTGGGGGGTGTGGGGTCAGATTTAATATAACTAAATACATATTTTAATATTTTTTCGATATTTTTTTTTTCCTTTTCTATATTTTTTAATTGATGCTTAACTTTTTATTCAATTTTTTTTCTATCTAAAAAATAACAAACTTCTTTTTAATGTTTTCTATACTAAAAAAATCTTCCTATTAAAACATTAAAAACAAATTCAAAACACCTCTTTAATGTAAATTCTTTTATTGTCTAAATTGAGATTTAATTTTTCAATAAAAAAAAAAAAGAAAGCAAACTCTTCTTTATAGATTATAATTTTCTTTTTCAGAGATAAAATATATAAAATAAACAATTTGCAGCAAAGTATTTCAAATTTGAAAATATTTTCTTACTCCCTGGGTCAGAAAGGCACCTTCACCCTACAACCAAGTTAATAAGACCCTACTTTCAACCGTTTCTAACATGAAAATACAATTTAAAATAATATGCATAAAATTTTGAGGATCGTTTATGCTAAATATCTACTTTTTGTTTGTCTCATTACATAACTCTACTATATATTTTTGTTGTTTTATGCTGTCATATGGATCAGCCCGTAGATTGGAAAATGAAAAAATAAAGATGGCACTTTTATCTTTATTCAATTCACTTCATCAAAAAATAAAACAAGCCTGCTTCAGTTGCTATGTAGGGAAAGGATGGTAGAAATTTACACAGAAGAGGATACAGTGGCCTAGCACCTGTCCAAATTCACTTTGAATTGCTGTGTCATTGGCATATTTACTACATCTGGAAGTCTATTCCAAGGTCCAGGAATCCTGAGCTTGATTTAACTTTGTTTTATTTACTTATTTAGTTGAATTCAATTCCCTTGAATTGCTTCTATTTGATCTTCTGAGAAACTTCTTCAAATAAATAGTAAATCATAGCGATAGTCGTATGCGTTGGACTAAGTAATATTTAAAATAAATGGTAGCTAGATATGTTATGTGCCAATAATACGGTACAACAATAACAAACGAAAATCGGCTAGTCAGAAGAAAAGGTTGATTTGTCAGCTTAAATGCTATTTAGGTCTGACTTTGAAGATCCGACAAGATAACTTTATATTTTAGATGTCTGTAGAGTTGTACTGTTATGAAACAATCAATATTTTAAATAGTTAAAGTCTATCAATCTGATCCGTGTTGTCCATTTTGGTTACCCCTTGAAACCTTTCCTAAGTTCTTCTCTTGGGATTCTGGATGAGAATCCTTTGTTTTATTTTTTTCATGATAAACTTTATTTTATTTTTTATTATTTATGAGAAAAAGTGGTACTTTTTAGGAATAAGTATCCAAGAAAATTTCAGTACCCACATCATCAATTCCGACTTTTGCCAAAGACTTCCGAGACTGGCAAATAAACGTTAACGAACTCCACCAAACAAACTGAATGTATTATTAGTGGTTTTTATTTTTTGCGAAGAAGTTATTTATTGAAAGAAACTGTTGATTTTTATTTTGTATTTAAGTGTATTCTGTAATGTTGTTTCGGTACTTTTGCACGATACAAACAATTTTTTTTTTTTTTTTTAAACCTATGGTTTAGTTCAGCAAAAGTCAGTTTAGTTCAGTTCGTATTGTGTAGAAGCATAGGAACTTGATTTGGCTTTCTCCATTCGTAGTTTGAACTGCTTACATCACGACTGCAAATCTCTGGATACCTATTTCTAAAAAGCACTGAAAAAGTATGTATATTTTTTTACCATTTTCTTTTATAAACTGCTTTTGTATCAAAAATACATTTAAAATCATTTTGTCCATCTTCACTTGATCTTGCAACCAGTGCCCACTTGAATCAGTGAATTGTTTAGCATTTTATTGGCTGTAATTTTTACAATTTGCCCTTCTCCCAAAATGACTCCAAATCCTTTGAAGATTGACTTTATACCTACCTGTAAATCTATGTACCTGTAATTTACACACATTCGATGTGATGAAAATAAAAGAAAATAAGTGAAACCGTTTCTTTCTCAATTAAGTTTTTATTTATTCTTTTTTTTCTGAATTATTTGTACAAACTTTTTTTTCTTTACTCCAAACTTTCAGGTTTGAGGTTTATTTGGCATTTTTTATCACATATTTTTTAATTTTCTTTCAGGGTCTTAACGATGTTACTATTCTACACATCTGTTAAAAAATAATGGAAAAAATTAAGCTTCACCTAAAAAAAAAAAAAAACCTACTGTTTACTCAATTTAGAGTTGCAGATTTCTTTTCTAAATTCATTTCAGATGGTGGTGGTTGTCTGACTTGCTATTTGCTTTCCAATTACAGAAACATTGTTTCAACAGCGAATTTGTTTGGAAAAAGTCGTCATTTTTAAACAAAAACAAAAAATATGTGTGAAAAAATACATATTTATTTTTCTTGCCGCTTTTCACTGAATCGATCGCTCATAATAGAGAAACCAAAACATCAAAGAAGATTTAAAAAATAATATTGGTGAATTCAAAATCAATCACCAAAAATTTTAATGTGGAGATGCACTGATGTATTGTGATGAGTTCCTTTTAAATATTTATTACTGTTAAATATATGCAAGTATAAAAATAAATCAAACAGAAAAGAGAGTCACTCTAGTTTAACTTTCTCGTCTTTTTGGCCAAGATCAAAGTGTAGTATCTGTTCCAATGGATACTACACCGGTATTGTCTTGGCCTTCAGGGCTTGATTTACGCCGGTCTATGGGTTTGTCCTGTGCAGTTCTAGGAGGTCCACCCTCCCAGGCTTGCCTCCCCTCTTTGGGGAGGAGTAAGTTTATTGCTTACTGTCTGAGGCGCCTCCACCGGGGAATGCTGACGTGTCTGCCCAGGCAATTTTTAATGGCCAGAGTGCTCACCTTCTCGGGCGCTGGCTTTTCAAGTCCCACTTTCCCGACCCGACCTTTGGTCACATCTTACCTTGTGGGAGTAAAATAAAACTGGCCTTGTGCCTAACCTCCTCAGGAGGTAAATAAAATTTTCTTGGCCTTTTGGCCAAGATCAAAGTGTAGTATCTGTTCTGATGGATACTACCCCGTATAGACCGGTATTGTCTTGGCCTTCAGGGCTTGATTTACGCCGGTTTATGGGTCTGTCCTGTGCAGTTCTAGGAGGTCCACCCTACCAGGCTTTGCCTTCTCACCCTTTGAAAAGGGGTTAGTTTATTGCTAATCGCCTGAGGCACCCCTACCGGGGAATGCCGACGGGGCTGCCCAGGCAATTTTTAAAGGTAATAGGTGCTTTTCCTCTAGAGTGCTGACTTATCAAATCCCACTTTCAGACCTTGTGTCACATCTTACTTTGTGGGAGGTAGATAAATTCCACTTATATGTGCATATGCAAATACTTGATGAGCTGACCCCCTCTCCTGTCTTGCATAGTTCCTGGTCACTCTTGATGCCGAGCCTCTTAAAATGACAGGATGGTGTCTTACCTCTTTAGCTTTTGTTTTTAGTCAATTTTTTTACATTTTTAGATTCAATATTTTTGACTAATTTATGGATGAGAACTACTTTTTAACTCTGGCCCAAAATTATCACAGGTCTTTCGCATTTAACATTTTAAACCTATTATTATAGTGATATAGAGTCAAAATACAAAGACATCAGTATCAGACGATGCAATATCCAGCTTTTTAAAGGTTCACATTTTCATGCCGTATTTCACATGAGATAAAATAAGACCTCTTATCTTTGAAATTCCCTTTCTGCTCCCTGTTTCCCCGACCATACCAATAAGCAGAAATTTAAATGTAATATGAACAAACATTTTGCTGCCTCCGCTACCACAGTAGCCCCTTATGCTTCAGTGTCAATAGCTCTGTTTAGGGTGAATAATAAGTGAATTTTGTATTTTACATCCTCAACCTCATCATGAAACCATTTTTAACAAACGCTCCGTAGTACTTGAATCCGGAAAATTCCTTATGCACATTGCTTCACCTTCTTCGTGACAACCCGGCCAAAATATAACAATGTCTAATTTCATTTGTCTTATCCAGTTGATGAAAATTTGCTGAAATTAAATCTTCTTTTTGGAGAGTGTCCAACAGGAAGTGGTTAATCAAGTCTGAAAATAATATCTCTGCATTTCTACTACAATTTCTCGAATGAGATTCTATATAGTGTTTGCATGATATTAAGGGTGGGACGTAATGGATGAAAATTTCAGATTCATGCGAGTAGTATTTTTTTGTGTTCATTTATACATAAATAACACTAAACAAACATTTTGAAAATTTGCAAAATTCAGAAGGTGCAGATAGCCGTTAGGTCTCCACAGGACTCAAAATCCATAATTTTTCGGTGAAAAAAGTAGTTTCATGCGACATTGCAGGTCCTAAAACATCCTCAAAAGCTATGAATGGATATAGATGGTTAAATCTGATATAGTACTTTAATTTAGGACCATTTTCAGGCTGTGAAAGGGTTTTCATGAATGTAAAATAGCCAAAAACTAGTGGCCTGCACCTTCTGAATTTTTCAAAATTTTCAAAATGTTTGATTGTTTAGTGTTATTTATGTATAAATGAACACAAAAAAATACTACTCGCATGAATCTGAAATTTTCACTCATTACGTGCCACCCCTAATTTTCACCCATTACGTGCCACCCCTAATGATAAAAGTAAAAAACTGTTAAACCCTTGAAAATTTCACACTAAAAGCATAAAATGTGCTTCATAGATGTTGTACAAGGTCAAGACATGTGGATAAGCTGCTTCTTTTTAATTGGGACATTCCTACCACATCCCATGAAGTCTGCGACTATTGGATTTTTCGGACTACTGTCCTCGTCTTGGATGTTATTTTCGCAACGTTTCGGCTGATATAACCTCTGACTTTCTTCAGGTATGTCTTGTCAAACTCAGGAATTTGTATGGAATTTCGAACGGAACCCTTTATTTAGTCCATGGGGGGGGGGGGGGTAGATTATTTTCATCCCATCAGCCATGACCAGGTAGAAGTCTTAAGTAATTCTTAATTATATTCTTAATATCGCCTGTAGTGAGGATTGAACCTTCAACCTCCAGAAGACTGTCACTTTGGACTGATTATTACTTAGCACTTTTATCCTTTGTGCCACAAGTACATGTGACTTTTGTAGCAATATTGGATGTGTTGAAAAACGGAATTTTTCACATAACGTTAGACAAAGAAAAACGCAAAATTGCATTATAAGTTAAAGATAAGAAGTTGAATCATGGCAACAAGTCAGCGTGACAAAGAGGCCAGATAGATCCTGTCTCTTGGGTGTTCGACATCAAAGCGAACGGACGTCTCTTTTGAGGCTCTTTTACCAACCCTACGGGAGATGGCTAGGAAGATGGAATTATCTAGATAAACTTGCTCAAAAAACAAAACATAAAAACAAAAGTAACTCCTTGGCCTAACATTCCCAGATAACATGAGTTTGAAGAAATACATAGAAGACATTGCCAAGGCTGCTGCAAAAAAGGTGGGCTCCCTCTATCGAGCTAGACAACTTTTTACACCTGCCAGTATCCTCTATCTCTACAAAGCCACCATTCACCCATGCATAGAGTATTGTTGTCACATCTGGGCTGGTGCACCAACCACTAGCTTCTTCCTCTTAGACAAGGTTAAAAAAAAAGAGCCTCTAATCTAATAGGTCCCACACTATCTAACAAGCCCAGCCTCTGTCTCATTGCCACAATGTTGCATCCCTGTGCTTGTTTTACAAGTACTTTACTAGAATGTGCTCCAACAAATGTTCTGTACTGGTGCCTCCTCTACATAAATACCTCTGATCAACCCGTCAGTCAGCAAAATTCCACCCCTTCACTGTTGAGGTCCCCAAATGCTGGAGGCCATTCTATTCCAATAGCTTCTTTCCTCGAACTACTAGCCTTTGGAATTCCCTTCCTGCTTCCTGTTTGCTTGACCGTACTAACATGCAGAAGTTTAAATGTAATGTGAATCTCGCTGCACAACTCCCCCATTAGGATGCCCTTAATTCTCAGTAGCCCCTTACATGCTAGCAGTATTGTGTTTTGTATGTAGTTCTTTCACTATTAAATAATATATGACCAGAGGGAGCATATATTTGCTAGTGTACATAAAAAGTAAAAGTGTATTCATATGTAAAATCGAAGACAATGGAAGGAGCTATGGGGGCCGATCTTCCCCTAAAACTTCAAATTTATCCCATTTTATTGGAATGTAAATCATATGTACAAAATTCTCCAGGGAAGACAATGGAAGTGGTCCCAAATCTCTGTGTGGCAAATCATTATGTGCCCCCTCCAAGAACTGCAGGTTTGTTGAACTCTCTTCCTGCTGACTGTTTTCCTCCTATCTATAGCTTTGATTTTTTTTCAAGACTAAGGCCAGTAGACTTCTGTCTTTGCGATAGTCATCTTTTGTTCTTTTTATCTCCTTACATCAAGTGGCTTCAGGCCTTGTCTGGAGCGATTTCCAATCACCTCTAAAAGAGAATGCATTTGCAATTTTAACAGCCACTACGACTATAGCTGTCAAGAAAGCATTAACCTCTGAATCCACTAAAGAACGTAATACGATCAGCCGTCACATTGTATCTTAAAAAAAAAACAAAGCGAAAGAATGGCATCCAGCACTCCCTATGACTTGTTACCGAGACTGTCCTTTTTGCCAAGGACTAGTGTAATATCATAATATCGAAGACAGCAGGCGAGAAGTGTTCTGTCTTACGTAGTATAGATCCCCTATCGTTTTTCTCACTTAGATATTAAGAACTTGAAGCATAAAAACTTTTACTAAAATGACTGGACACGGTATTAAATAATCCGAAAATGGTTGATATGGCATAAAAACAACCAGACCAAACACCATGAATAAATATTTAAAGATATTAGGAATATGAAGTATAACAACTTTTACACAATGACTGGATTAGACATCAAGTTACCTGAAAAGGGTTGATGTGCCATAAAACAAACCAAAGCAAACATTACTATTCAATATTTAAAGCTATTAAGAACCTGAAGCATAAAATATTTCATCAAACTGAGTGGATTCGGTTTTTAATAAGCCGAGAAGAGTGGATGTGCCATAAAAACAACTAAACCAAACTAACCCACTGGATAAGCTAGCGAAAAGACAATCTTTCATTATATAAGAGGTTTCTTTTCACATTGTTTTTTGCCAATTAAACATGTTGTATCATTTACATTTACCTTGAGTGTCTGTTATAAGCTGGCAAATAATACATAAATCTAAATTGTTTTTCTTCTCCGGAACGAACTCGACAAAACATGACCGGCCGAGGAAACTGTCTGGCACAGGTGATTTACAATGCTTTCATGAAGAGTACAAAGAGAGAAAAAAAGACGGACATGTTTTGTTTTCTTTATCAAAGATGTTTCTTGTCATGCAGAGAGAAGTTGAAAGCAAACATATCTGTTAGAGTGAAAATAATAATATTTACCCTTAACATGAATTTAAAAATTAAAAAAAACGATCAGAGGAGTACAGGAAACAAATTCCTCCATGGAATGGAACGCAAACGTTTACAATGAATAAATACTTAAGCATATAAACAACTTGAAGCATAAAAACCTTCATCAAAATGACCTGATTCAGCATTAAATAACCTGAAAAGGGTTGATATGCCGTAAAACCAAACAACCAAACCAAACACCATGAATGAATACTTGAACATAGCATGAACTTGAAGCATAAAGACTTTTACCAAAATGACCTGATTTGGCATTAATAAACCGAAAAGGGTTGATATGCCGTAAAACAAAACAACCAAACCAAACTATAAAGTGCCTCCAAGATCCCCAGTCTCTCACTAGTTTGTTTAGCTGATTGATCTGTAATTTCATGATCATATGTCATGATCATATGTCATGATCATATGTCATGAATCCATCTTTGATATGAAATTTCGACACAATTTATACCGTCTTCAGATATATAAAAGTCAAGAGATAAAGAACTGTTATTAATTAAGAGACAACATCTTATTTTATCCAGCCTTTCATCTAAAATCGAAGTGTCCCCTTTTTATTTTTCAATAATAAAGGACCTCCTAAGATGTGCACTCCCCACTTTTATTTTTGCTCTTTGTCTCCCCAAATTGTTTATTATCTTCGATACCATCTAATTTCATCCCTATTTCATTGGCTCCCACTTGAGTACTGCTCCCATTTAGAGATTGATGTGCTTGTTTTCGGTTGTAAACAAACTGGAAAACACTTAACTGTCTCGTCTTAGAAAGGTTTGGGAGGGTCTTACTAACCTGCCCCGATTTTATTTGTTTTCCTTTATTTTTTGGATGTTTTTTGTTGTCCCACTATCCATCATTTTCCAATGAAACTGTAAATATCTTTTGTAAATACAACTGATCTGAAATCATGGGCGATATTTTAAGTCAGGTAGTCTATTAGAGTAAATGTGGTATTGTGGTGACTGCTGAAGTGAAAGTGATAGACAAATGGTTAAAGAATAAAAGGAACAGCGCTTAGACAAATGGTCAACATAAGAGTAGGATAGACACACTCCCTACAGTTTTGATGGCCTTGTGCCTAATTTGTAAATGCAATTGATTTTTTTTATTTGCAAATAAATTAGGAGGAGACCGTTTTCCCATGCATTACCCCTTCCTTTTAGAAGAGTAATAGATTAATTACTTGTTGCTTGAGATGCCCTCATTTTTTTAGGGAGTATCGATGGGACTATACAGATATCTTTATAATTTAGTGCCCTTTTTTTAGGAGTTGGTTTCTCACCATTAAAAGTCGACTTTGTGACTAGGGAGGGAAATAAAACTAGACATTTTCTTTTTTCACATATACAGTTTTTACATATCTAAAGAATTGATATAAAATGTATTGAAATGTCATGTTAAATGAATAAAGCCTGTTTAACATAAAAAAAATTTTTTTATTGTATCACACATAAACACCCCTAACCACCCACACTGTAATTTAGTGTTATAAAAGAAAAAAAAAACCAGAATGATTAGATCCATTGCTCTTTGTGCTTTTCGTAAAGTCGTTTCTCTCTATCGCTCCAAACACGTTCTCACACCTGAGGCTATACTCTATCTCTACAAATCCACAATCAGACCATGTATGGAGTACTGTTGTCATATTTGGGCTGGTGAATCTCTGTCCCATTTGAGGGTTCTTGATAAGGTGCAGAAACGTATCTGTAATTGATTGGCCCTACCCTTTCTTCTTCTCTGTACCCTCTCTCTCACAGACGTGATGTTGCTAGTCTCAGTCTTTTCTATAAATACTATTATGGCATGTGTTATTCAGAATGATGTGATCTATGCCCCGCTTCTTTTGTTCGAGTCGTTTTACTCGTTGGTCTAGTGGTCTCCATCAATTCAATGTTTTGATACCTCATTGTAATACAGCTTCCTATTCCAGTAGCTTCTTTCCAAGAACTGCAGGCTTGTGGAACTCTCTTCCTGCTGACTGTTTTCCTCCTACCTATAATCTTGGTCTTTTCAAGACTCAGGCCAATAGGCATCCCATGTCTTTGTGATAATCATCTTTAGTTCTTGTTAGCTCTTTACATCAATTGGCTTCATGCTTTGTCTGGAGCGATTTCTATAAAAACCAAAAAAAACGAGCATATATATATATATTTTATTTCACTTTACGGTATACGTTAGTTTCATCTTCCATCGATACTTTTGGTTTTACTGAAACATTGGAAACTCAGCCTGCAAGATTCCGAATGTAACCAATTCTTCAGTTGATGCTTTTATAGTCTAACACACTATATTGTGTGTTTAACACACTATATTGTGTGTTTAACACACTATATTGTGTGTTTGACACACTATATTGTGTGTTAGACACACTATATTGTGTGTTTAACACACTATATTGTGTGTTTAACACACTATATTGTGTGTTAGACACACTATATTGTGTGTTAGACACACAATATTGTGTGTTTAACACACTATATTGTGTGTTTGACACACTATATTGTGTGTTTGACACACTATATTGTGTGTTAGTCTAACACACTATATTGTGTGTCTAACAGGCTGAGTTTCCAGTGTTTCTGTGAAACTGAAGGTAGTGATGGAAGATCTAATTCATGTATAGGGTCTTCACCAGATTAGGACCCAAGCTAAAATCGACTTGGCGTCGTTAGGATTAGGATCAGGGTCAAGGTTAGCTTGGGTCCTAATCTGGAGAAGTACCATATATAGTAACAATTGAATATGTACACATATATATATATATTTGTTTGTGAGACAAAGGGGAATTACAGATATTCGTCGATGTATGAAAATAAAGAAATTGAAATAACAGATGAAAGTTATGGCTATGGATTGATTATTCCTATGGTCATTGGAATGCAACTATAATATATATATATATATATATACATATATATAAAATATGAAACTAAAAGTATACTTTTAGTAGATCGAACCTATGGTTAAAGCTCAATATACGAGATAGAGCAATTATAAAGATAGGTGAAAGAAGAGTGATAAACATGTACGAATGACAAATTTATTTCAACTTCGATTGTTCAATGCAAGGTGTACTCGGTAAAAACATGTTTATTATTCTTTCCTTAAGCCAAGGCTTTTCAAAGATTACAATCTTATCATCAGAGGAATTACATAGATAGATAAGTTGGCAGTGGAAAAGTCAAAATTCAAAATTTGAAAAAATATTAAGTAATGGAGAGTAAGAGTGTGCGTGTAAAAAAAAAAAAAAGATATGGAGTCTGTCCAGTTGGTGAATGTCCGTTGATAAAGTGTCCGGTGAAAGGAGATTTAAAGATGGAAAAAAGGGGTTGCGTGAAGGGCTTAAGGAAAGAATAATAAACATCTTTTTACCGAGTACACCTTGCATTGAACAATCGAAGTTGAAATAGATTTGTCATTCGTACATGTTTATCCCTCTTCATTTATCTTTAAAAATAACAGAATTCGTCTGTTTAATTAGACCTATTTTATTTTTTCAATTTTTCTGATGGTCTTTTTTGTATTAAAATTAAAAAAAAATTGATAAATGTTCCATAGGTTTCACAGATTTTATGAACGTTTTCGATTCTTCGTCGAACCATCTTCAGGTGTCAAAAGCAACTTTAAAAAATAAAAAAAGGTATAATTAAACAGACGAATTCTGTTATTTTTAACAATATTTGCCTATATATATATATATATATATATATATAATTCTAATACTATATACTATATATTAACAATAAATATTTATTAAAAAAAATATTGTATATATATATATATATATATATAATTCTAATACTATATAATATATATTAACAATAAATATTTATTAAAAAAAATATTGTATATGTATATAACTTGACCAATGTGATACCCTCATATGGTGAGCAACATATATTTAATATATATATATATATATATATATATGCAACTCATTTCACAGCTCCCAACATTACACCGGACAGTCATCAGACGTTGCTTCTACTGTGGTTGAATTCTTATTTGAATCATTTTCACACACCATGCATATATATAATATGTTTATTATTCTTTCCTTAAGCCAAGGCTTTTCAAAGATTAAAATATTATCTATCTTTATAATTGCTCTATCTCGTATATTGAGCTTAAACCATTTCACTATAAGTTCTATCTACTAAGAGTATACTTTTAGTTTCATATTTTATATATATAAATAAATAAATGAATGTGGAATGCAATACAGTTTTTTTCATGTCTGTAGGTTTCCCCTTTTTTACAAGCACTGATGATATCCTCTTCCAGAAAAAATAAATTCCTTATACGTTTTTAACTTTATATATATCTTGGTGGGAGACCTGAAAAAATTGTATGTGAATAAAAACGGAGTTTTTGATGAATTTGTGAGAATTTGTTCCCTACATGTGATGTGATTTCTATAATATTAAAAAAAATATTTTGATTACAGCCTTAGCTATTATAAAACTTTTTGTTAAAAATATTTATATCAAATTTTTAAAATATAAATGTATATATATAAAATTTAAAATATACATGTATATATATATATATATATGTGTGTGTATATCTGGGCAGCATCTTCTCTTGCAGGCAAGTATTGTTGAATATAAGAGACAACTCATGTCTAGATATCCTATATGTGTATGTGTGTATTTTGTTTCATTTTACTTCAGTCGAAGTTCTCTATATGAGATACATAGATATCCGAGTGTTCCATTAAAGTTCTCATTTTCTCTCAAACGTTGAGTTTGTAAAGAAGTGAAGAACATTAATTTTCCTCTGTCCAATTGACCAGTTGATTATATTAGAGTATGAATTTCTTTTGGTCTCTTATTCTTACCGGATGCGGGAACAGAAATCATCTAGTCTGGTGGAGTATCTAGCTAAGTGTTGTTGTCTTGAAGTAACATTAATTGGAGTAGGTGCATGTTTCCGCGTATTAGCCAGTGTATAGACGTGTCGAGGGAATCTCATTTGGGCTTCGAATACTATGTTATTTTGAATGTTTGGTCAGGGTTTACTTGTAGGGTGAAGTATCCTCATGTCAGGTTGTCCTGATAAACCCTTGTACAGAGAGACTGAAGACACTCAAGGATGGTGTCTAGTAGGTAATTCAAACTCTTCCATAGGTAATTCAAACTCTCCTGTATATATGTATGTATGTGTGTGTGTGTGTGTAGATATGCTTCTGTAAAACAGCGTTTTTATTGTGGAGGGTTTTCCCACTCGTGATCATTCCCTGGCGTATCTGTTTCTTCCAGGCGGAGGCTTGCCATGAATTGATGTTCATTATATTTTCTTATATTTTCCCTTGGTATACACTATGAAGGATAAGGCCAATGGAAATTGAGTTCCCAAAAGAGTCAATTCAATTTTACAACACAAGTGAAGTAAAATTGATATATTAGTAAAACAAGTATCAACTGTACCAATGGAGTTCTGTCCCTTACACTCTGACAGTTTGTTGTTGTTTTCATGCAATAGTTATAAAGAAGTAACAGCACCCTCTTCCTTCCATCCGCTCCACATTGTTGGGGGCATATTCATATTTCTCTTCATGTAAATTGTTAGAAACACGTGAGCGTGAACATCTTCAAGACATTGTGAATAACACCAGAACATGTTTAAAATTACACACACATATTAGGGAGAGTTTGAATTACCTACTAGACATCATCCTCAAGTGTCTTCGGTTTCTCTATACAAGGGTTTGTCAGAATAACCTATCACGAAGATACTTCCCCCTACAAGTAAACCCTGACTAAATATTGTAAAAAACATGGTATTCGAAGCCCAAATAAGATCCACTCGACACGGCTATACACTGGCTTATACGAGGAATTGTGCACTTTCCTAAAATAATGTTACCTCCAGTAACAGCACTAAGCTAGATACTCCACCAGACTAGATGAATTCTTGTCCTGGAATCCGGTAAGACCAAGAAACCACAAGAAAGATATACTATAACATAGTTAACTGGTCAATTGGGGAGAGGAAAATTAATGTTCTTAACTTCTTTACTAACTCAATGTTTGACAGGAAAGGAGAACTTTAATGGAATATTCTAATATCAATGTATCTCATATAGAGATCAAGTGTTAGCCCCAGGAAGAGGCCCCTTGATTCCTGAGAATTTCGACTGAAATAAAATGAAAACAAAATAGAAAAATTATTGAATTAGAAAGATTTGAATGTCTACTAGACACCATCCTCTAGTGTCTTCTGTCTCTCTGTACAGGGGTTTGTCAGGACAACCTGACATACTTTACCCTAACCCTAAACCCTGACCAAATATTCAAAATAACATAATATTCGAAGCCCAAATAAGATCTCTTCAACACGGCTATAACCTGGTTCATACAGGGAATGGTTCACCTTCTCCTAGTGATGTTACTTCAAGCTGGATACTCCATCAGATAAGATGAATAATTGTCCTGGAAAAGACCATAATTAAGATTAACTATAACATAATTAAGTGGTCGATTGGGAAAAGGGAAATTGTTGTTCTTCATTGCTTAACTAACTCAACGTTTGAGAGGTAGAGGAGAATCTTGATTGAACACTTGGATATCTATGTGTCTTATATAGAATTACAGGGTTAGCCCCAGGAATGGGTCCCTTGATTTCTGAGAACTTCGACTGAAGTAAAATTTTTATAAAGTGAAAAATGATGCATCAAAATCAGTGGTATTTTGCAGCATTAAAATTAATGGATCATAATTAATGCCTATAGGAAATGATTTTCATATTTGACAGCAAATGTATGGTTTCATGTATTTAAATATTCTTACATGGAGAGTGTTTCAACGCCTACAAGACATAACCTTCGAGTGGATCCAGTCTCTGTGTACAGGGGGGGGGGTTGTTAGAACAACTTAACACGACAAGACTTCCCTCTACATGTAAACCCTGACTAAATATTCAAAATAACATAGTATTCGAAGCCCAAATAAGATCCCTCGCCACAGCTATAAAATGGATCATACGAGGAATGGTGCACCTTCTCCAAGAAATGTTACCTCTAGTAAAAGCACTTAGTTGGATAGCCTACGGGGCCTGAAATTTGGCAAGACAAAGAAAAGACCACAATAAAAAATAAACTATAACATAGTTAAGTGGCCAATTGAGTAGAGGGGAATTGGTGTTTTTCACTGCTTAAATGACTCAACGTTTGAGAGGTAGAAGAGAACTTTAGTTGAACACTCGGATATCTATGTGTCTCGTATAGAATTACAGGGTTAACCCCAGGAAATGGGCCCCCATCTTGATTTCTGAGAACTTACTGAAGTAAAATGAAAAAAAATTGTATAAACAAAAGATTCTGTTTACTCTGCTAAGCACCATGTAGCACTCGCCACATCTCGCCACATCTAGCCACACTTAACAGCCGTGATACGCCGAAATAGCTGTCGGTGGATGACTACATTTGCTCCTTGCTCATGGGTTAAGCTCTCTAGTAGAGACACAGACGTTTGCCACTTAGGGTAAAGTAATGTTCTTGTAAAATAATTGAGCACTCTAGGCAGTCGGTAATGCAAAGTAAACATATGTAAGCATTATAATTTCTTTACTTTGTAGTAAGCGTAATGACATAGGGTAAGAGGTCTAACTGCTGATCAAACAGTCGAGTTTCAATCGAATTTTAGCTTAAAACACTACTTACATGTAGTCACACTGAAGAGGTGTGATAGGGCGAAACAGCTGTCTGTGGATGACTATATATATATATATATATATATAATATATTTAAACAAGCGTGGTTGGATAATACAGAATTTTCATGTTTGTTGATTTTTTTAGTGATATTCTCGATGCGTCAAGCAAGCTTTCTGACCTCTAGTAGTAGTCGGTGTTCTTATTTCACTCTAGCGCTTTTTGTGAAATAAGAACACTCGGAGCCATATTATACCACCGGAGACCAGAAATATAACAAAAAAAAAATCAACAAACGTGAAAATTCTATGTTATTTAATCACACTTGTTTAAATAGCGACTAGCTGCCTAAAAAAAATCACATATAAATGCTCTGTATCCTGTAATCGAGTATCATCGAGCTTATTTTTATTGGACTAATCCTGGTCTTCACTGAATAAACAATCTTCTAAGTGAAAAATCTAAATATATATATATATATATATATATATATATGTATATATATATGTATATATATATGTATATATATATGTATATATATATATATATATATATATTATGTATGTAATGGCATCTGTCAGTCGCAACGACTATGGATCAGCGCCGTATTGGGATGTTGTTCGTGAGCATCTTCCTGTGTGACTGTAGAGACCAATTCTTGATTTGCATGGTCGACTGCAGCTCTGACATACAAAGGCTGTTGTATTATGTGTCAATTCGCCTGTTGGATCGCTCTTCTCTTAGCTCTCTTCGCAGCGTTTTCATCGTGGAGGGTCTTCTCACTTCTCATTCTGTGGCGTTTCTCACTTGAAGCCTTCATATCTCGCTTGCAGATATCCTTGAAGCGGAGAGAAAGATGACCTCTTTTCTTTGAACCGGAGGCAAGCTTGCTATAGAGAAGGTCTTTAGGAATGCATCCATCATCCATCCTGTGCACATGGTCCAGCCAACGAAGACATCGCTCATGCAGTAGAGAGTAAATGTATGCAATCCCTGCTCTTTACAGAACATCATTGTTATTCACTCTGTCCTGCCATGTGACATCAATTGCCATACATAGACACTTCATATGAAAGACCTGGAGTTTCCTATCCTGTGTTGAGTACATGGTCCAAGACTCACTCCGATACAGTAGGATACTGAGAACGCATGCTTTGTAGACGGCCATCTTGGTAGAAGTAACTGTTTTTCCCAGACTCTTTTAGTTAGTTTAGAGAGGGTTGTGGGTGCCTTACCAATACTTTTTGTTGAGCTCTACGTCCAATGTGTCTGAAGCTGTGGAACCTAGGTACTGGAACTGGTGAACGCCCTCTAGATTGGGTGGGCAGGCGGTTGCTTGTCCCATAACTTGTGTTTTCTTCTGGCTGATGGTGAGGCCGAATAGGCTGCAAGCATCAGAAAACCTGTCCATCAGTCTTTGGAGACCATCTTCTTGATACCATGCTATGGCTGCATCATCAGCAAACAGTATGTCCCTAATCTGGACTGACCTGATCTTGGAGCGGAGTAAGACGATATTGAAGAGACTACCGTCAGATCTGGAGTTCAGGTAGATGCGATCAGTTGTGTTCTTGAAGGCAATCTTCAGGAGTAGGGCGAAGGAGATGCCGAAGAGTGTCAGGGCCAACGCACAGCCTTGTTTGACACCATTATTCACCCCAAACTCTGCAGACATGTCACCGTTAAACTGTACAGTGCTCATCATGCCATCGTGGAAGGATCTTATGATGCTGAGGAGTTTTAGTTGGCATCCGATTAGTATGGGAATCTTGAATAGACCGTCTCTGCTCACGAGATCAAACACTTTGGTAAGGTCTATGAAGGCGAGATACAGAGGCTGGTTTTGTTCTCTGCACTTCTCTTGCAGCTGGCGTTCATATCGATAGTTGATCTCTCTGAACGAAAGTCGCATTGAGATTTCGGCTAAATTCGACCTCTAAGAACTTGCAGTCGCAGTAGTACTATGCGTGCGAACAGCTTGCCAACGAAGCTGAACAGTGAGATACTGCGGTAGTTGTTGCAGTCACTGCGGCCCCCTTTTGTGTTTGTAGAGTGTGATGATGTTTACGTCTCTCATGTCCTGAGGCACTGAGCCTTCTCTCCAGCACTGTATCAAAAAGCTATGAAGGGGCTCAAGCAGGCTAGCTTTTCTACTTTTTAAGACCTCCGCTGGAATGTAGTCTTTTCCTGGGTCTTTTCCAGATGGTAGTCTGTCTATTACCTTGAATAGTTCTTCTATGGAAGGCTGCTTATTGAGCTTATTGAGCTAATGGCATCTAGGGCAGACTGATGTATTGATTTACTCCTCTCCAGGAGTTAGGCACAAGGCCAGTTTTTATCTTACTCCCACAAGTAAGCTGTGACCCAAGGTCGTGTCGGGAAAGTGGGGTTTGAAAAGCCAGCGCCCAAGAAGGTGAGCACTCTGGCCATTAAAAATTGCCTGGGCAGCCCCGTCGGCATTCCCCGGTAGGGGCGCCTCAGGCAGTAAGCAATAAACTTACTCCTCCCAAAGAGGGGAGGCGAAGCCTGGGAGGGTGGACCTCCTAGAACTGCACAGGACAGACCCATAGACCGGCGTAAATCAAGCCCCGAAGGCCAAGACGATAACAGTCTATGGGGTGCAGTATCCATCGGAACAGATACTACACTTTGATCTCGACCAAAAGGGCAGACTGATGTACCACGTTTTGCTTTTTTTATTTGAGAATCCTAGACCGATTTGACCATCCCTCTTGAATTTTAGGCTAAACTAGCAAAACCTACCTGTCCTCCGTGCTTCCATTAATCGGGAGGGGACTGCATATAGTTACAAATATGTTTTCACTCAGATTTGTTCATAATTTTAACAACAAACTTTGGTAAATTTGTAGATTAACACTCAGCTAACTCCTAAAAAAATGAGATTATACTTTTTTAAGCGATTACATGTGAACACCCTGAAAAACTTGACGAAAAAAACCAAAAAAAACCCAAAACAATTATTTAAAAATTTTCAGGCCAGCTATTCTAACTTATTAGGACAGCCACTAAGTCTAACTGGCAAGGTCGTAAAACCACACGTAATCCCCTAAAAAAGTAGCCCCCCCCCCAAAAAAAAAACATGGAACGGATTTAGCTCCCATAGCAAAAATAGAATTTAGTTAACTTCTATAAAACGTTTGAATGGCCCGGAAACGAGGGATCATTTTACATTAAATTTATATACGAAACTGATCCCCGATTCTAAATTCTAAAATAATCGTTTTTTTCTTTTTTCTTTTCACCACGTTTTTTTTCAGCGTGTTTACACGTAATCGCCTAAAAAGTAGAATCTATTTTTTTCTTGGTGGGAGATTTAGTGGAGAATGTTAATTTACAATTATACCAAAATATGAATCTATTTTTTCGTAATTTGGACAGAATAATTAAAAGGAAGTTTGTAAACATGACACACTAAGTTTGTTGTTAAACTTCACAAATAAGGCATTTAATTGGCTAATTTAAAATAAAACAGTTATTTATGTATTTTTCACGGAAAATGCAAAAGTTACAAGAATTAAAAATGCTTAAAATAAAAAAATGCATTTTTTAAAGCATTTAGTTATAAAAGTATGTTTTGACTTATAGAAATTCTATATGAGGAATAATAAACGCTGCTTTTTTTTTCTTTTAGAAAAACTACGGTGTTGAATTGTCAACTGAATATAGTTCCACTCAACCAAGTGGTGATGAGACCATGGACCTGATCACCGCACTACGTGATAATTACTGCGCTGCAAAGGTATCACGTGCAGTGTTGCCAATTTAGCGGTTTTCCCGCTAGATCTGGCGATTTTGATTTGAATCTGGCTAGTAAAATTTGGATCTAACGGCTAGCGATTTTTTTCTTAAAAATCTGGCGATTTCGTTTGCCACATACACACACGCAATTTCAGATTTCAGTAAAACTATTTTCCGTATTCATTTTCTCTTTAGTAATCATGAGATTATTTCTCAAGCTACCTTCCATACATTATATATGCAAATCTGCAGTAGTTTTACATGTAAATAAAAATGTTAATGTTCTAAAAATAAAATAGTGATCGCGACCGGACAAAAGCTCACCGGACAAAAGGCCACCAAAATAATTCAAACACGGACAAAAGCCCACGAACGTAAAAATAAATTAATTAAAAAAAACAATTCTAGGGCATTTATAACGACAGCGAACAGAACGAAAAATGAGTAAAAAAAACAACAAAAACAACAAATAAATGTGCAACAAATAAATGTTACCAAAGGCAAGATAAGTTACTATTCTACCTATCTGGATAAGTTTATTTGTGCTTGAACTTATTTTAAAGCATATTTTTGTTAAAAAACAAACATGGTGTCGACTGTTCAGTTCATACTCAAAAAGAAAATGACGTCGATAAGATGTCGACGATGATCACTCGGATAATCGCTAAAAATCGAAAATTAAACAAAATACTGGTAGAAACACATCCAATAAATGTCACCAGCATTTTGTTTCATTTTCGATTTTTAACATTACAAAAGGTTTGATAAGAGAGATAGGAGGCAGTGAACCTTGAAATGTTTACTTTGCATCCCCATAATTTACCAATAAAAATATTCGACTTACACTCTGAGAACCAATATTAACTAAATTATTTTACCTACTACCTGACCCGGAAATGGGGGATCATTTTATGTTACAAATATATGCAAAGCTGATGCATTCTGAAATAATTGTTGTTGTTTTCTTTCCGCGAAAGATAAGTGATACAATACAACGGTTTATTTAATATAAATAAATAACATAACAAAAAAACTAACTTTAATATTCAATAAATTGACTATTAACAGCCCCGTTACACCCACGTCGCACGCACTTTTTTCGACTTTTGTTAAATATATTCTTTATTTATTTTTCGTATTACCACCGGACTTAGGGTTAGTAGTAGGAAGGGTGCGTGTTTTTTATTGGGGGGGGGGGGGCGGACAATTATGTAATTTTGACAAGGTAGGAAAATTATAAAATTAGGTAAGTATGGAATAAATATCGAAGTAATTCAATCATTAACAAAATATTAAAATGGCCGACTTTCTTACGAAGAAACCGAAATGCATTATAATGGATAATCTCGTAGGATTTTAATTTAATATATTTTTTATAGCTTTTATTTTGAAAATATTAATTAATTTTCCGATTTTTGCGGATTATTTTGCAAATATTAATTTCATTTTTGTGGACAATTTCTTCGGCAATATTCTATATTTAGATACGTCATTATTGTGATGTTAAATTTGTAATATATTTAAATTTTTAATAAACACTGTTTGATTTTAGGATTTGTTTCTTACAAAACAAAATATACACTTCATTAAACCTCCCACTAACCCTAGGTCCAGGTGGCAACAAATTATATTTATGAAAACAAATTAACTTTTATTTACAAAATAATCCGAAAAAGTCAGACAACAAATTAATATTTGCCAAATAATTTTTTGTAAGTAATAGACAAAAACAGACAAATTAATATTTGTACAGTGGATATATTTTCGCTGTCATTTTGAAAAACAGACAAAAGTAGTCGATAAAATTTGGCAGTCATTTTGATATTTTGATATATATATAGGGTACGAAGTTAAAATCTAGTGTTTTTGTTTTTTTAGCGATTTTATTGTTTTCGATCTAGCGGGTTTTGAAAATCTCAGTTGCCAATAATGACGAAAAGTTAAAAATCTAGCGATTTTCTGGCGATTTTGCTTTCTCAATCTAGCGGGTTTTGAAAATCTCAGTTGGCAACACTGATCACGTGACATGAAAATTAGGCGCCAAATTTGTTCTTTCAAAATTGTATCTTCAGTCCAAGAATAAAAAGTTGTGCAATACGTACGTATTATTGTTACCTTAACACAAATTCTACAAATTATCAACCCTCATCTAAAAAATGAGAATTGTAGTCCGATTATACCAAATTGTTGAATTGTCAACTAAATATAGTTCCACTCAACCAAGTGGTGATAAGGCCATCGACCTGATCACCGCACTATGTGATAATTACTGCGCTGCAGAGGTATCACGTGACATGAAAATTAGGCGCCAAATTTGTTCTTTCAAAATTGTATCTTCAGTCCGAGAATAAAAGTTGTGCAATACGCACGTATTATTGTTACCCCATTCTATTCTTGTCTTTTCTTCTATGTCTTCGTGACTCATAGTCTACCACGATGTTACGCTCTGCCCCTCAAAGCTTAACACGATATCCCCAAAAGTTCTGATGTTTCCAATTCCCGATTCCAATTAATAGTCCCAACACACACACACACACACACACACACACACACACACACACACATACATATATGGCAGGGATTGACTTATTTGGATAGGAATTGACTCAGGAGAGTCAATCCCTGCCAAAAGACCAACTAGTTCTTATTTACTTGCCTCCCCACGAGGGGAGAGTTAGACAGAGGTTGGTTTTTAATGTGGGAAATCTCTAAAAAGGGGCACTCTGGATTAGGACAAAAATAAAAAATAGCCTCAGTCTAGAAGGATTTCTCTTTCACTGACCGTGGGCAGAAAAGATGAAGTATAGTATCAGAAGCAACTACTACCCGTCGCTCAAAATATTGCCTTGCTCTTCTTTTATAATCTGAATGTTGAGCACTAAGCTTAAACGATGAATATTCCGAGGAAGGAGAAGTTCTTCTAGACTGAGGCAATTTAAATTTTTGTTTCAATCCAGAGTGCCCTTTTTCAGGAGCTGGATTTTTACCCCACATTAAAAACTGACCTTGTGTCTAACTCTGCTCTCGTGAGGAGGCGAGTAAATAAGAACTGCGAATATCTAAAAATTTGTTACGTCAAGGGAGATAACTAATGTTTACCTCATTACATTTCTGAGCATAACTTTCTTTTAAAGAAAACTTTGCCGAACACACGGGACTTTGGGACTCCCTATCGGATCAAAATGGACCCGTTTTGGTCGGTCTCAGAAGGCCATCTACCAAGGCATTACCTCCTCCTTTCGGATAGGAATAGGTTTATTGCTGATCGACAGTGGCCCGGTTGTGAGAGAGCTGGAGCCACACAATAAATTGATCTTGTGTCTAACATTGCCGCTTTAGGTAGCAGGTAAACAAACTACTTATGTCACTTTGGAAAGAGGGTTGTTTTTTTTTTTTCATCTGAGGTGCCCTAACTGGGGAAAGCTGACCATGGCTATTTTTGTACCCATCCAAAGTGTATTCTATTTGGGGTGAGGAGGGAGAGCTGGATTCCCCGCTATAAACTGACCTTGTGTCTAACTTTGCCGCTGTGGGAATCGTATTAAGCAAATTTTATTTAAAAAACTGCATATCTTTATTTGTTGTTGAAAGTTTCTGAGAATTCATCACTTCTCTTTCCAAATATGAGTGAGCAAGGAGTACGGCAGACTTGATAAGATGTAAGTGTGACCAAGGATGACACACGACCCTCATTTAACCCCACACTTTTGATGGCCTTGTGCCTAATTTGTTCTAAATGTAAATCTGATATTTTTTCCAAAAAGATAATTCAAAGTGTAGTATCTGTTCTGATACTACACTCCACCATCCTCACATTAAACACCTACCTTGTGTCTAACTCTGCCCTCGTGTGGAGGCAAGTAAATAGGGACTTGATTCACGAACAATTTGGACGAATCTAAATTAATCTAAGAAAAACGAAACTCTAATTTTACACCTGTTACAACTGTGATCTTTTTTTCTGGCTCATCTTTGGAAAGATGGAAGAATTTGTCAACTTACAAGAATGAGAAAATTACGAGAAATATATTTCGCAGAATATGTTTCGTTATTATCAATGTCCTACAAAACTTATAGGATTTTTTTTAAAAGAGCACTGACACTAATGAAAAAAAAAAAAATAATAATAACAATAATAATAATTATAATAATAATAATAATAATAATTATAATAATTATAATAATAATAATTTTTTAAAATTTTTATTTTTATTTTTTTAATAAGAAATAAAAAAAATCAAAAAAATAATAACAATAATAATAATTTTTTTTAATTTAAAATTTTTTTTAATTTTATTTTTATTTTTTTAATTTTTTTAATTTTTAATTTTTTTATTTATTATTTATTTTTTTTGTGTGTGGTAGTGCACAATATCACTCATTAAAATGAATGAGACAATCACTATCCCTGTGACAGGACCACAGGCAGAATAAGCCTGGGCTTGGTGTGGCCACACACACCAAAAATATGAATAATGCACAATAATATCAATACAAGCCGTGGGACTCAGGAGAAAGACCGGAGTGTTATGATGGGCAGGTGCTCCCTCGTTAGCCAACATGGGGGACCCGGTCCGCATCCTGCGAATGTTGGCCCTTCTCATTTCAGAAACAAGACAACGGACAAGAACCAGGTAAGTAACCTCTCTGATTCCAGGTACGACAAGGACACAGACCAAAGACAGGAAACCAGAGCGAAAACAACAAACTGAAAGGATATAGAAAGAAATGGACCACGAAAGAGAACAGACTGGTGATGGAGTGCTATTATAAAAGCCGCTACCCTACAGAAAGAGGCTACCGAAAACGAATGAAACATCTCTGGGACATTGCTAGTGACTACCATACAACAGAACAAAGGATAGCAGATCAAGCAAGACAGATCCTCAAGCGAGGATCGTTCTCGGAGATGGAACTGACGGAAATCAGACAGAAGGTTAATGGCGAGACGGAGCAAGAAACACCACCGAAGGAGAAACCACAGGAAGAGGACGGGCAAAACATATACACTGAAACTGAAGAAATTGAAGACTATGGAATCACAGAACCAGGGGAGATAGAAGACTGCAGAACCACAGAACCTGCTGAGATAGAACTCAACGAGAAAGAAGCAAGTGAAGTGGTTAACATTAGACGATACATGTTAGAAAACAAAACAAAACTCCCATCTCTCAGGAATGAAGAAGCGAAGAAGTTAAAAGCAGAAACAGAAAGAGTAAACAGACTCCTCACACACATCCCAACAGAAACTATTACAAACCTAAACAACCTGATATATGCAGGGGCAAAATCGGTAAGTATGAAACTAAGAAACGAAGAGAATGGACAAAAGAGAGGACCGACGAAACCTGGATGGGAAATCAGACTGGAAACCCAGATCACCAAGCTACGGAAAGAAGTTAAAACCGTGAACAGAAGGAAGGAGGACATGAAACGATTAAGAAGCAAAAATCAGAAACGCAAGGAAAAACTAAATGAGAAACATGAAGAAATAAAACAAAAGATAGCAGCAATAGAAGGAAGACTGAGACGATACAGGTACAAATCAGAACAGAGCAAACAGAACAGGACCTTTGAAAACAATGAAAGCCAGTTTTACAAAAACGTAAATGGAGAAAAAACAACAACAGAGCAACCGAACCCAACAGAAACAAAACAATTCTGGAGCAATATATGGGAAGAACCGAAAAAGCACAACAAGAATGCCCAATGGTTGAAAAACATGAAAGATGAACTGCAGGAAATCGAAGAAGGAATCGAAACAGAAATCACCATAAGAAAAATGGCAAACTGGAGAGCACCAGGCCACGATGGAATACATGCATACTGGTTTAAAAAATTCACGACCCTGCATGAAAGACTAGCGCAGAAACTGAGTGGATGTATCCGCAAAACAGACGTACCAGAATGGATGACGGAAGGAAGAACAACATTAATACAAAAAGACCCCATAAAGGGAACGACCCCCAGCAACTACAGACCGATAACATGTCTACCAATAATGTGGAAAATTCTCACTGCACAACTGAGAGAACAAATCTACCAATCCCTGGACAAACGTGGACTGCTCCCCGAGGAACAAAAAGGATGCCGGAAAGGACAAAGAGGGGCACATGATCTATACATTGATCAAAAGACCCTGAAGGAGGTGAAGAGCATACAAAAGAACATAACCATGGCATGGATTGACTACAAGAAAGCCTACGACAGAATCCCCCAAACATGGATAATTGAATGCTTAAAAATATACAAGATACCAGACAGGATTATTAATCTCATCCAGAAAGCAATGGAAACATGGAGACTAAAACTGACAGCCGGAGGACAACACCTGTCTGAGATAAAAATACAGAGAGGCATTTTTCAAGGAGACTCTCTATCACCACTATTGTTTATAATAGCCATGTTGCCACTCAACTACATACTCAGAAAGTGTGATGCCGGATACAGGTTTACGGATACAGAACAAAGAATAAACCACCTGATGTACATGGATGACCTGAAACTGTTTGCAAAAAACAAAAAAAAACTGGAAAAGCTGATAAATACAACCAGGATATTCAGCCAGGATATCCAAATGGAGTTTGGAATAGAAAAATGTGCACTGCTAGAGATTAAAAGAGGAAAACTGGAGATGACAGAAGGTATAGAACTCCCCAACCAAGAGGAGATGAGGGCGCTAGGAGAACAAGATAGTTATAAATACCTGGGAGTTCTGGAAGCAGACACAATCAAATATACAGAAATGAAAGAGAAGATTGGAAAAGAATATCTACGAAGAACAAGGAAACTCTTAGAAACTAAACTATATAGCAGAAACCTAGTAAAAGGGATAAACACATGGGCTGTATCACTAATAAGATACTCTGGACCATTCATAGGCTGGACCAAAGAAGAACTCAGGCACCTTGATCAGAGGACTAGAAAACTAATGACTATGCACAATGCATTGCACCCAAAAGACGATACGGACATCGCTACATGAAAAGAAATGAAGGAGGTAGAGGACTGGTAAGTATAGAAGACTGTGTGGAAGACACCAAAAAAGAGCTGGAGAAATATGTAACCCAGAACACGGAAAGACTGATCACCACGGCAAGAGACATCAACCCAACAAACAACTCCGGAAGCACTGAAACCAGAAACAAAAAGACAAGAAAGGAAAAATGGAAAGAAAAAAACTACGTGGACGCTTTATAAGATTCACAAGCGATGAAGCCAATGAGAACAGCTGGGCATGGCTAAGAAAAGGACACTTGAACAGAGAAACGGAATCTCTGCTGACGGCTGCACAGAACAATGCGATTAGGACAAACTTTATTAAAGCAAAGATAGATAAAACGCAGGAAAACAGCAAATGCCGATTGTGTGGACAAAGAGACGAAACGATAAATCATATAATAAGTGAATGCAGCAAGCTAGCCCAAAAGGAATACAAGAACAGACATGACAGCGTGGGGAAAGAAGTACACCGGGAAATGTGCAAACAACTGAATTTAGAATATGCAAAAAAACGGTACAAACACAAACCAGAAACTGTACTAGAAAACGAAAAACACAAAATCATATGGGATATGAGTGTACAAACAGACAAACCCATAACAGCAAGGAGACCGGATATGATAATAATCAACAAGGAAGAAAAATCCTGCAAAATCGTAGACTTTGCCGTTCCAGCGGACCACAGAGTGAAGATCAAAGAGACGGAAAAAAGAAGCAAATATACTGAACTTGCCAGAGAATTGAAACGAATATGGAACATGAAGAAAGTCAGTATAACACCAATAATCATAGGAGCACTAGGAACAGTCCCCAAAAACATGGAGAAAAGACTAGGAGAAATAGGAATCAAAGGGATAACTGAGACC
Organism: Sepiola atlantica; assembly: GCA_963556195.1. Classification (NCBI taxonomy): domain Eukaryota; kingdom Metazoa; phylum Mollusca; class Cephalopoda; order Sepiida; family Sepiolidae; genus Sepiola; species Sepiola atlantica. Next base: position 20,692,753 of record OY744550.1, on the reverse strand, counting down.
ATACAAAGGACAGTAATGATCAAAACAGCTACAATCCTGAGAAATGTCCTCGAATGCGGAAACTAACCCACATAAGCAACGAATGGAGAACAAACACATGGAAGCACAAAACAACAGAACCGAGGAAAATACAACCGCACGAGAGAGGCGCAAGCATAGGCTAACGCCACGAAAATTATGAACAGAGGGTCGAGGAGGGAAAGCGCAAACCAGACCTCCACTGGAAGAGCGCGGACAGCTCTGGGACCGTGGGGAGGCTTGTTGCCACCTGGGCCCCAGAGGAGACCAATGGCCCTTATCACCGTGAAATCGGTGGTAGGTGGTTGTTGCGATACCGCAAGGTCATCAGCGGTGATGAACGAAAAGAGGCGGAGCATACTGGAAGTCTGAGGAGACTTGTTGTCACTCAGACTCCAGGAAATACCACAGGTTGTTGGCAGTGGGCGATCACTGACGATGACCAGTGTGATAACTCCTAGTGAGCAAATAATAATAATAATTATAATAATAATAATAATAATAATAATAATAATAACAATAATAATAACAATAATAATAATAATAATAATAATAATAATAATAATAATAATAATAACAATAATAATAATAACAACAATAATAACAATAATAATAATAACAATAATAATAACAATAATAATCATAATAATGATAATAATAATAATAATAATAATAATAATAAATAGCAGAAACCTAGTAAAAGGAATAATCACCTGGGCAGTATCACTAATAAGATACTCTGGACCATTCATAGGCTGGACTAAAGAAGAAGTCAGGCACCTTGACCAGAAGACTAGAAAATTAATGACCATGCACAACGCACTACATCCAAAAGACAATACGGACAGGCTCTATGTGAAAAGAAATGAAGGGGGAAGAAGACTGGTAATTATAGAAGACTGTGCGGAAGATCCCCTCCCCCCTAAAAAAAGCTAGAGAAATACATAAGCCAGAACACAGAAAGGCTGATCACTGCAGCAAGAGACACCATCCCAATGAACAACTCGGGGAGCACCAAAACCAGAAACAAAAGGACAAGAAAAGAAAAGTGGGAAGAAAAACAGCTACATGGACGTTTCATAAGAATGACCAGAGAAGAGACTTACCCACATTCCTTGGAATGGCTAAGAAAATAGCACTTGAACAGAGAAACAGAATCTCTACTGACAGCTGCACAGAACAATGCGATTAGGACAAACTACATTAAAGCTAAAACTGAGGAAAACAGTAAATGTAGACTCTGTGGACAAAGAGATGAAACAGTAAATCACATAATAAGTGAATGCAGCAAACTAGCCCCAAAAGAATATAAGAACAAACATGATTGCGTTGGGAAAGCAGTGCACTGAGAACTATGCAAACGACTGCATTTGGAACATGTGGACAAATGATACAAACATAAACCAGAGAGAATACTGGAAAACGAAAATCACAAACATATGGGACATGGAGGCACAAACAGATAAACTCATACAAGCAAGGAGACCGAATGTCATAATAGTCAACAAGAAGGAAAAATCCTGCTAAATCGTAGATTTTGCTGTTCCAGCAGATCACAGGCTGAAGATCAAGGAAACAGAAAGACGAAGCAAATACACAAAACTTGCCAGAGAATTGAAAGGGATATGGAGTATGAAGAGAGTCAATATGATACCAATAATTGTAGGAGCACTAGGAAACCTGGGGAAAAAACTGGGTGACATTGAATCAAAGGGATAATTGAGACCATGCAAAGTATGGCAATCATGAAAACAGCTGCAACTTTAAGGAAAATCCTCGAATGCGGAAACCAACCAGTATAGGATATCATGAACTGCACCTCCTTTTTTTGACTTGTGTGAGTATGAAAACGAACAAGTGAAAAAGACTAGAAGGTAAAACACTGAAAGTATGCGTCTATTATAATCTATACTTGACCTATTTACAAGAATGAGAAAATCACTAGAAAATATATTTCTCAGAATATCAATGTCTTACAAAGCTTTTCGGAGTTTTTTAGAGCTTTTGTAGAAGAGAACTGCCACTAATAGAAACATGAGTTTTGCAAATAAAATATGACCCCGCTAATCATGTGCAGTGTGCGCACATTCCCTTGTCCTACATTCTACATTAGCGAGTCCTGTCTTAAGCAATTGATTTTAGTTGAGTTTACCTTTCCGGTGAAAATTAAATAAATAACTTTAAAATGATCTGACTAATTAAATATCTTATTTTCATGGCATAAATAAAAATATTGAGAGTTTGGATATTATTGTAGATTAACACCCCCACAACCGATAAAATGAGTTTGAATACCCTGAAAAAGCCGGCCGAAAGATAAACAACAAAAAATATTTTAGAATTTAGAATGAGGGATCAGTTTAGCATATGAATTTAACGTAAAATAATCTTCTATTTTCATACCATTCTAGGGTTTTGCATCAGTTTACCATTTATTTGCCATTAAAGATGAATTTTGTGCGTTTTTTTTATGGGAAGGGGGGGGGACCTTTTTGTGGCGATTGCGTGTGGTTTTACGACCTTGCCAGTCAAACTTAGGCTTGGTTTTAAAAACATATTAACTTCCCTAACAATCTTGATCCTAAAAAAAAGAATCTCATTTTTAAGGGAGGGGGGTGGGGGTAATTTAGCTGAGGAGGTTAATCTACAAATTTACCAAAGTTTATTGTTAAAATTATGGAATTCTCTGAGTAAAAAACATTTTTTTTAATTAACGCCCCCCCCCTCTTCCAATTAATTGCTGCCCGGGGGGGGGGTAGGGTTTGCTAGTATATATATATATATATATATATATATATATATGTATATATATATATTTATATAAATGATGTTTTTTCAAATTAACCCATATATACATGTGTTTCATGCCAAACTTGAAATCATCAGTATAAGTGGAAACAATCCATGTCGGTCACAGGGTTCGAACCCCAATCCGAAAGTCATATTTAACTCAGTAGTCGGAGTATATATATATATATATATATATATATATATATATATATATATATATATATATATATATATTGGTGTTAAATAATTCCGATCTAGTAAAAGAAAAATTAGATCGTATTAATTCTTGTAAACAGGCTAAATCAATCTCGACATATGATTTTAGTACATTATATACAAAAATACCACATAAAGAACTTATTAAAGAATTAGGTAATACTGTAGATTTAGCTTTTGCAGGAGGAAAAGGTAAATACATAGACTTTGCAAAATCTAAAGCCTTTTGGTGTAAAAAAATAAAAATGGTAAGACAAGTGTGTCCAAAACTGGTCTTATAATGCTTATAAGTCACCTTATAAAAGAGAGTTACTTTCAAATAGGGAATAAATTATTGCTCCAAACAATAGGTATTCCAATGGGTTTGGATCCGTCTCCATTTTAAGCAAATCTATATTTACATAGACTGGAATATATATATATGTCATCATTAATAAAAAATGATATATCTAGAGCGTATAGTTATCATGGATGTAGGCGATATATTGACGACCTTGTTTGCATTAATGATAGCAGAGAGTTTGCAAATACTAAACATTTAATATATCCTAAAGAGTTAAAATTAAACTGTGAACATAAGGGAACACAACCTGCCTTATCTGAGACATTGTACATGTAAACTTGCCTGAGTGGAGACATTGCACATACGGATCTGCCTTATCTGAGACATTGCAGATGTGAATCTGCCTCATCTGAGACATTGCACATGTGGACCTGACTCATCTGAAACATTGTACATGTGGATCCGCCTCATCTGAGACATTGCACATGTGGACCTGTCCCATCTGAAACATTGCACATGTTGACCTGCCTCATCTGAGACAGTGTACATGTTGACCTCACTCATCTGAAGCATTGTACATGTTGACCTGCCTTATCTGAGACATTGTACATGTAAACTTGCCTGAGTGGAGACATTGCACATACGGATCTGCCTCATCTGAGACATTGCACATGTGAAGCTGCGTCATCTGAGACATTGCACTTGCGGATCTTCCTCATCTGAAACATTGCACATGTGGACCTGCCTAATCTGAGACATTGTATATGTGGACCTGCCTCATCTGAGACATTCAACATGCGGACCTGCCTTATCTGAGACATTGTACATGTGGACCTGCCTCATCTGAGACATTGTACATGTAGATATGCGTCATCTGAGACATCGCAAATGTTGACCTGCCTACTCTGAGACATGGTACATGCGGACCTGCCTTATCCGAGACATTGTACATGTGGACCTGCCTCAGCTGAGACATTGCACATACGGATCTGCCTCATCTGAGACATGTCACATGTGGACCTGCCTCATCTGAGACGTTGTACATATAGACCTGCCTCCTCTGAGACATAGTACATGCAGACCTGCCTCGTCTCAGACATTTCACATGCAGATCTTCCTCATCTGAGACATTGCACTTGCGAATCTTCCTCATCTTAAACATTGCACATGTGGACCGGCCTCATCTGAGACATTGTACATGTTGACCTGCCTCATATGAGACATTTCACATGTTGACCTTCCTTATCTGAGACATTGTACATGGGGATCTTCCTCATCTGAGACATTGCACATACGGATCTGCCTCATCTGAGACATTGCACATGTGGACCTGACTCATATGAGACATTGTACATGTTGACCTGCCTCATATGAGACATTTCACATGTTGACCTTCCTTATCTGAGACATTGTACATGAGGATCTGCCTCATATGAGACATTGCACATACGGATCTGCCTCATCTGAGACATTGCACATGTAGACCTTCCTTATCTGAGACATTGTACATGAGGATCTGCCTCATCTGAGACATTGCACATGTGGACCTGACTCATCTGAGACATTGTACACCTAGATATGCGTCATCTGAGACATCGCACATGTTGACCTGCCTACTTTGAGACATTGTACATGTGGACCTTGCTCATCTGAGACATTGCACATGAGGATCTGTTTCATCTTAGACATTGCACATGTGGACCTACCTCATCTGAGACATTGCACATGTAGACCTGCCTCATCTGAGACATTGCCCATGTTGACCTTCCTACTTTGAGACATTGTACATGTGGACCTTCCTCATCTCAGACATTGCCAATCCGGATCTGCCTCATCTAGGACATTGCACATACGGATCTTCCTCATCTGAGACATGTCACATGTGAACCTGCCTCATCTGAGACGTTGTACATGCAGACCTGCCTCATCTGAGACGTTGTACATGCAGACCTGCCTCATCTGAGACATTGCCAATCCGGATCTGCCTCATCTAGGACATTGCACATACGGATCTTCCTCATCTGAGACATGTCACATGTGAACCTGCCTCATCTGAGACGTTGTACATGTAGACCTGCCTCATCTGAGACGTTGTACATGCAGACCTGCCTCATCTGAGACATTGCACTTGCGGATCTTCCTCATCTTAAACATTGGAAATGTAGACCGGCCTCATCTGAGACATTGTACATGTTGACCTGCCTCATATGAGACATTTCACATGTAGACCTTCCTTATCTGAGACATTGTACATGGGGATCTGCCTCATCTGAGACATTGCACATACGGATCTGTTTCATCTTAGACATTGCACATGTAGACCTACCTCATCTTAGACATTGCACATGTAGACCTGCCTAATCTGAGACATTGCCCATGTTGACTTTTCTCTTTTGAGACATTGTACATGTGGACCTTCAGCATCTCAGACATTGCACATATGGATCTGTTTCATCTAAGACATTGTACATGTGGACGTGGCTCATCTGAGACATTGCCCACGTGGACCTGCCTCATCTGAGACATTTTACATGTGGACTTGCTTCATCTGAGACATTGCACATGTGGACCTGCCTCATCTGAGACATTGCACATGTAGACCTTCCTCATCTGAGACATTGTACATGTGGATCTGCCTCATCTGAGACATTGCACATGTTGACCTTCTTCATCTGAGACATTTTACATGTGGACCTTCCTCATCTGAGTCATTTCACATACGGAGCTGCTTCATCTGATACATTGCACATGTGGACCTGCCTCATCTGAGACATTGTCCATGTGGGCCTACTTTATCTTAGACATTTAACATCGGGACCTGCCTCATCTGAGACATTGCACATGTGGACCAACCTCATCTTGGACATTGTACATGTGGACCTGCCTCATCTGAGACATTTTACATGTGGACTTGCCTCATCTGAGACATTGCACATGTGGACCTGCCTCATCCGAAACATTGCACATGTAGACCTTCCTCATTTGAGACATTTTTCATGTGGACCTGCCTCATCTGAGTCATTTCACATACGGAGCTGCTTCATCTGATACATTGCACATGTGGACCTACATTATCTGAGACATTTCACATGTGGATCTGCCTGATCTGAGACATTTCACATGTGGACCTGCCTTATCTTAGACATTGTACATGTGGACTTGCCTCATCTGAGACATTGTACATGTGGACCTTCCTCATCTGAAACATTGCACATACGGATCTGCATCATCTGAGACATTGCACATGTGGACCTGCCTCATTTAAGACATTGTACATGTAGACCTGATTCATCTGAGCCATTGCATATGTGGACCTGCCTTATTTAAGACATTGCACAGTTGGTCTTGCCTCATCTGAGACATTGTACATGTGAACCTGCTTAATCTTAGACATTGCACATGTGGATCCACCTCATTTATGACATTGCTCATGTTGACCTGCCATATCTGAGACATGGCACATGTTGACCTGCCTCATCTGAGATATTGCACATGTGAACCTGCCTCATCTGAGATATTGCACATGTGGACCTGCTTCATCTGAGACATTTTACATTCGGACCTGGCTCATCTAAGACATTGCACATGTTGACCTGCCTTATTTGGTACATTGCACATGTGGACCTGTCCCATCTGAAACATTGCACATGTTGACCTGCCTCATCTGAGACAGTGTACATGTTGACCTCACTCATCTGAAGCATTGTACATGTTGACCTGCCTTATCTGAGACATTGTACATGTAAACTTGCCTGAGTGGAGACATTGCACATACGGATCTGCCTCATCTGAGACATTGCACATGTGAAGCTGCGTCATCTGAGACATTGCACTTGCGGATCTTCCTCATCTGAAACATTGCACATGTGGATCTGCCTAATCTGAGACATTGTACATGTGGACCTTACTCATCTGAGGCATTACAAATGCGGATCTGCTTCATCTGTAACATTGCACACGTGGACCTGCCTCATCTGAGACATTGTACATGTAGATATGCGTCATCTGAGACATTGCACATGTGGACCTGCCTACTCTGAGACATGGTACATGTGGACCTGCCTTATCCGAGACATTGTACATGTGGACCTGCCTCAGCTGAGACATTGCACATACGGATCTGCCTCATCTGAGACATGTCACATGTGGACCTGCCTTATCTGAGACGTTGTACATGTAGACCTGCCTCCTCTGAAACATAGTACATGCAGACCTGCGTCGTCTCAGACATTTCACATGCAGATCTTCCTCATCTGAGACATTGCACTTGCGGATCTTCCTCATCTTAAACATTGGAAATGTGGACCAGCCTCATCTGAGACATTTCACATGTAGACCTTCCTTATCTGAGACATTGTACATGAGGATCTGCCTCATATGAGACATTTCACATGTAGACCTTCCTTATCTGAGACATTGTACATGAGGATCTGCCTCATATGAGACATTTCACATGTAGACCTTCCTTATCTGAGACATTGTACATGAGGATCTGCCTCATATGAGACATTTCACATGTAGACCTTCCTTATCTGAGACATTGCACATGTGGACCTGACTCATCTGAGACATTGTACACCTAGATATGCGTCATCTGAGACATCGCACATGTTGACCTGCCTACTTTGAGACATTGTACATGTGGACCTTGCTCATCTGAGACATTGCACATGAGGATCTGTTTCATCTTAGACATTGCACATGTGGACCTACCTCATCTGAGACATTGCACATGTGGACCTGCCTAATCTGAGACATTGCCCATGTTGACTTTCCTCATTTGAGACATTGTACATGTGGACCTTCATCATCTCAGACATTGCACATACGGATCTGTTTCATCTAAGACATTGTACATGTGAAGCTGCCTCATCTGAGACATTGCCCACGTGGACCTGCCTCATCTGAGATATTTTACATGTGGACTTGCTTCATCTGAGACATTGCACATGATGACCTGCCTCATCTGAGACATTGCACATGTAGACCTTCCTCATCTGAGACATTGTACATGTGGATCTGCCTCATCTGAGACATTGCACATGTTGACCTTCTTCATCTGAGACATTTTACATGTGGACCTTCCTCATCTGAGTCATTTCACATACGGAGCTGCTTCATCTTATACATTGCACATGGTGACCTGCCTCATCTGAGACATTGTCCATGTGGACCTACATCATCTGAGACATTTAACATGTGGACCAACCTCATCTTGGACATTTTACATGTGGACCTGCCTCATCTGAGACATTTTACATGTGGACCTGCCTCATCTGAGACATTTTACATGTGGACTTGCCTCATCTGAGACATTGCACATGTGGACCTGCCTCATCTGAGACATTTCACATGTAGACCTTCCTCATTTGAGACATTTTTCATGTGGACCTTCCTCATCTGAGTCATTTCACATACGGAGCTGCTTCATTTGATACATTGCACATGTGGACCTGCCTCATCTGAGACATTGTCCATGTGGACCTACTCTATCTGAGACATTTAACATGGGGACCTGCCTCATCTGAGACATTTCACATGTGGACCAACTTTACCTTGGACATTGTACATGTGGACATGCATCATCTGAGACATTGTACATGTGGACCTTCCTCATCTGAAACATTGCACCTACGGATCTTCCTCATCTGAGACATTGTACATGTGGACCTGCCTTATCTGAGACATTGCACAGTTGAACCTGCCTCATCTGAGACATTGCACATTTGGACCTGCCTGATCTGAGACATTGCACATGTGGACCTGCCTCATCTTAGACATTGTACATGTCGACCTGCCTCATCTGAGACATTGCACATGTGGACCTGCCTCATCCGAGACATTTTACATGTGGACCTGCCTCAGCTGAGACATTGCACATACAGATCTGCCTCATCTGAGACATGCCACATGTTGACCTGCCTCATCTGAGACATTGTCATGTGGACCTGCTTATCTGAGACATTTCACATGTGGGCCTTCCTCATCTGAGACATTGTTCATGTTGAGCTGCCTCATCTGAGACATTTCACATGTGGACCTGCCTCATGTGAGATATGGTACATGTGGAACTTTCCTCATCTGTGACATTGCACATACGGATCTGCCTCATCTGAGACATGGCACATGTGGATATGACATGTGGACCTGACATCGGTCTTATTAAATCTAAAAATAGAATTATTTTTATTATTTAAATAATTATATCTTGGAAGAACACTATACCATTTTTCTCATGTTTTAAAGAGTCACTGCTTATCAAGGCCCAAGGGCCTCTCAAGGATAAGGGTTTATGAGTTTTAAGGTCGATAGTTAGACAACACCATCAGGATTGGTAGAAACTGGGGATGATTTGATTAGTTAAGTGGACGGCTGAAAAAGAACTTGTTAACATTGGACTTGAAAACGACCATGTTGTAGTCAGCTGGGAAGCAGGCCTGAAGTATTGTGTTGCACAGGTAGTTATTGAAAAGTTTTAAGTACACAGAGGAAGAAAGGAAAATGACTTACAGTAGACATATGTTTTTTTCTGAATGTTTTACAAGGGGGAAGCATGGATTGGAGCTCAGTCGAGCACCTACCACAAAAATATGGGTAGAGCAGAGAAAAAATTAGCAACGTCTCTTCTGTGAGAAAAAGTCTGTAGGGAAGAGAAGAGTACATCCCTCCCCCACTAGATTTCGAGGTCGGTTTTGTACAAGACAGTAAAGGTTTCTATCCCTTTTCCTTTCAGTATCGCTTATGAGCCCCACTTTCATCTAGGGATTGACCTGCTAGTTTCTGACCTTAGAATTGGAAATCAGCAGATATTCTGTGTCCAGAGAATGTTTGGAAAGTTTGATTGTGTTTAATAAATAAATGAAATTCCTGAAAGGTATTATGAATATGCATGGATCAATACATATGTCTTAACGAAGAATAACATGAAAAGTTATCTTGTTGGATTTTCAAAGTCAGACCCAAACTACATTTAATCTGACAAATAAAACTTTGCTTCTGACCTGCTAATTTTTATCTGTTACTGTTGTATTATGTTATCGGCAATATAATGACGTTTCGACTTTAAACAGAGAGATACCCAACAGTTGGCGATGCCCAGTAACCCTCCACCCTAACCATGACTCCCCCTAACAATCCACCCTAACCCTAACCCAACAGTTGGCAATGCCCAATAACCCTCCACCCTAACCCTGACTCTCTCCCTAACCATCCACCCTAACCCTAACCCAACAGTTGGCGATGCCCAGTAACCCTAACCCTAACCCTGACTCTCCCCCTAACAATCCACCCTAACCCTAACCCAACAGTTGGCAATGCCCAATAACCCTCCACCCTAACCCTGACTCTCTCCCTAACCATCCACCCTAACCCTAACCCAACAGTTGGCGATGCCCAGTAACCCTCCACCCTAACCATGACTCCCCCTAACAATCCACCCTAACCCTAACCCAACAGTTGGCAATGCCCAATAACCCTCCACCCTAACCCTGACTCTCTCCCTAACCATCCACCCTAACCCTAACCCAACAGTTGGCGATGCCCAGTAACCCTCCACCCTAACCATGACTCCCCCTAACAATCCACCCTAACCCTAACCCAACAGTTGGCAATGCCCAATAACCCTCCACCCTAACCCTGACTCTCTCCCTAACCATCCACCCTAACCCTAACCCAACAGTTGGCGATGCCCAGTAACCCTCCACCCTAACCATGACTCCCCCTAACAATCCACCCTAACCCTAACCCAACAGTTGGCAATGCCCAATAACCCTCCACCCTAACCCTGACTCTCTCCCTAACAATCCACCCTAACCCTAACCCAACAGTTGGCGATGCCCAGTAACCCTCCACCCTAACCATGACTCCCCCTAACAATCCACCCTAACCCTAACCCAACAGTTGGCAATGCCCAATAACCCTCCACCCTAACCCTGACTCTCTCCCTAACCATCCACCCTAACCCTAACCCAACAGTTGGCGATGCCCAGTAACCCTCCACCCTAACCATGACTCCCCCTAACAATCCACCCTAACCCTAACCCAACAGTTGGCAATGCCCAATAACCCTCCACCCTAACCCTGACTCTCTCCCTAACCATCCACCCTAACCCTAACCCAACAGTTGGCGATGCCCAGTAACCCTCCACCCTAACCATGACTCCCCCTAACAATCCACCCTAACCCTAACCCAACAGTTGGCAATGCCCAATAACCCTCCACCCTAACCCTGACTCTCTCCCTAACCATCCACCCTAACCCTAACCCAACAGTTGGCGATGCCCAGTAACCCTCCACCCTAACCATGACTCCCCCTAACAATCCACCCTAACCCTAACCCAACAGTTGGCAATGCCCAATAACCCTCCACCCTAACCCTGACTCTCTCCCTAACCATCCACCCTAACCCTAACCCAACAGTTGGCGATGCCCAGTAACCCTCCACCCTAACCATAACCCCCTAACCCTAACCCTAACCGTAACCCTAACCCTAACCCTTACCCTTACCCTAACCCTTACCCTAACTCCCCCTAACCATCCACCCTAACGCTAACCCAACAGTTGGCAATGCCCAATAACCCTAACCCACCCTAACCCTAACCCTCCCCTAACCATCTACCCTAACCATCTACCCTTACCTTAACCCAATACAGCGCAAAACAAAGTAATCAAAATAAGATAAGCCAGGGACCTAGCATCACCCAGCATCGGTCAGCTCTTAGACAAATGTTGGCGAAAATCGACAGGGCATGTCCAGATTGTTATCATGCAAGAACTCATTTTTCTTTCAAAGGTGTAGGGGAGTGTAGCAGTTACCTCCTCCTTTCAAAACATAACTGCACCGGTTGGCCGTTAGGTGTCGCTTTTCCACCGACAGGTGGCGCTGAAAACGACACCAGAGTTATCTGCCCTTCGGACTATAAAATCCGTTGCAAACGGAAATTCGCTCTCTCTTTCACCGACCAGCATCGGCAGAACAACGCTGGCACCAGCGCTCCATCTCTCTCTTCTCTGGTCGACAGAACGACGCTAATACACTAGCGCTTCGTCTAACGCTTTTCTCTTCATATGGCATCGGCATAACAACTACCAACACACGTGGTCAAACAACGGTAAGAGTTCTCAACTCATTTTCTTTGTGTACGGCTTTCAAAGACTTTTCCTACGCCGGATTCATTTCTTCTTATACCTTTTCAAGAACTGTTTTTCCATCGACACACATGCATACATCACACACTTCATCATTCCACGTACACTCACGTTCAATAAACCTTATTTGAACTACTTTCATTTTGTTTATTAATTATTACTCTGTCTTTGCATGCAACATTGCTTGGTTTAACGTACACGCTTATAATCGGCGGATCACCGCTCGATCCCAACTGGAGTAAATGTAGAATCAAAATATGGTAATTGTTTTAGTTTATTTTGATATTTTTTGGGAGGTGGGTGAGTGGATGGTAATAAATGTGAGCCCCCTCTTAAAATTAAAATATTTCATGCAATGTGAACTATATTTATATTTCCGTCGTTGTGTTGAACGATGCCAGCCCCTCTCGACAATCGCCGATCCCAACGCTGTGGGCCGTAGTCTTCTTTTCGTATTCAGCTCTCATGGTTCTCGTTTTGACGATGTCGTCTAATCCACTTACGATCGCCGAGGGCACAGGCACTGGTTCACAAATACACAGAAATAAAAGCAGCAGACTCACAAGAGAAAATACAAATTCCGACACATAGTGTATCAGTCAGTTGTACTCTGGGTGTGTGTTTCATACCGTTACGGAAAAGGGTCCTTGAAATGCTAACGTCCACATTTTAGTTAACTGAGATTAAATTGTCTGTTGAGGCCATCAGTGTTGTCGCTTATCAGCTAAGCTCATCACCTGATCATCTAATACGAGCTGCTCTCGCCCGACTCTGACTTCAATATGATCGTGTCCTCTCTGAGTCGTCAGCTGCCGCAACACTTGTCAATTGTCGTAAACTAACGTAAACTCGTAAACTAAGGTAAATTGTCGTAAACTCCCCACTATATTTAGCTTCGACCGGCAATCCTAAATCCGACCTTTTGTCTTAGTCACTGCCCACACCCCTGAACAATCGAAACTGACTACTTCCACGCTTGCCCTATCAGTCATACTCATCTGACTATTCATCCCACTTCCAAACGCCTTTTTGTGCGTTGGTGAATAATTTCCCCTCCTTGTCTTTTTACCTTCTGACAGCTCCTCCTTTTTCGTGAATCCTTTCCTATCATTGTCCGGGGTCTTGGCTCTGTATGTCCATGATATCATAGCTGTAGGCGTATTTATACTTTAAATATTTACATACATGCAGGTGAGTGGGAAGCGTCAAAACAGAAGCCCTCGACAGCAGTGTGAGTGAGTGCCATGCACACATTAAACAGCGACCACTTAAAAAAGATTCCCCCAATTCCACAACAATCTGAGTATTTTAAAGGTGTGTGAGTGTGCATAAAGTATGCTACCCTAACCCTTTGAAATTTCAAATATTTCGGATTTGAAAAGCAAGATTCTCAAATTTTCAATTGTTTTCGGAAAATTCTAAATGTGGGCGCCTAAGCCCTAAATGTTTACATACCCCTTTGAAAATCTACCTTGTTGGCTGGGGCTGTAAAATACGCTGAATGTACATCTGCAGAGGACTATCTCCGGACCACCTGTTGAGCGTGGGTGGTGGCCCATGTTGCCCGAGGGCAGGATTCTGGTGGTTAACTATGGAACCAAAAGGCCATTAGCTGAAACACTCAACTTTGGTCCTTACTTGAGAGGTCAGAGACGCCCAATCGGATCAATCGCTTTGTCTCTTTCTTTTTCTCTCTCTTTCTTTTTCTCTCTCTCTTTCTTTTTCTTTCTCTTCTATGCTTTTCTCTCTCTCTTTCTTTTTCTCTCTCCCTATCTTTTTCTTTCTCTTCTATGCTTTTCAATGATTTTATAACACAGAAAAAAATTAGATTAAAAAATAAAGAAAAAGTAAAACAAGTTTGACCAAAATAAAATATTCTATTAGAACAAATAAATATTCGAGTAAACATGTGGTTACTGCGTATTATTATATAGTACATATTTATTTGCCTTCCCACGAGGGAAGAGTTAGACACAAAGCCTTTTTTTATGTGGGAAAAATCCCAAAAGAAGCACTTTAGATTGGGACAAAAATAAAGATTGCCTCGCTGACCGAGGACAAAACATGTTAAGTGTAGTATAAGAACTGATACTACATTTTGATCCAAGCCAAAATTATTATATAGTAATTTCATGTAAATCGGAAATATTTGAATCCCTTTGAAAATTAAATTTCCTAAACCAGAATGGCCAAGTGCTTTTCAGTTTGTCATTTTTCTTAAAGTTGTCTTGAGTGTTTCTTCATTAATTTTGTTTTTTGTTTCTTCTTCAATTCCTTGAAGATCTTTCTTCATGGTTTCTAGTCACTCGACATCTCAGTTGTGTTCTTGTTGTTTTTCTCGTGCATTGCTCCAGAAGTGTTTAGTTTATTCTGGATCCGGTCTCACTCATTTTGTCTTTCCCCGTTTACATTTTTAATAAAACTGGCTTTCATTATTAACAAATGTTCTGTTTTGATTTTATTCATGAGATTTGTACCCCTATCGTTTGTTGGGATTTCTATATCATTATTTACTCACTAGGAGTTCTCACACGATCAATGATTGTTCACTAAAAATAACTTGGAGTTTGAGTGACAACAATTCTCTCTGGAATCCCAGCACCCTTGATAATCGTTGCGAATTACTTTGCGTTATCACATCAGCCTTTTATCATCGTTTTCTCATTGATTATTTATTTAATATGGGTTTTCATATGAGTCATGATCAGTGATTGCTCACTGGAAATAACAAGTGATATTCCCTGGAGTCTGAGTGACAACAAGTCTCACTAGGTTTCCAGCACTCTACACTTCTTTTAAGTTGCAAATCACCTTGCTTATCGCAATGGCCTTTTACCATTGTTTTCTCGATGATTATTTACATATGGGAGTTTTCACACGAATCATTATCAGTGATTTCTTACTGGCAATGGGAAGTAGAGTTCCCTGGAGTCTGAGTGACAACAAGTCTTTCTGGATTCCCAACACTCCCACTTTTCTTGATAACCGTTGCAAATCGCTTTGCGCTATTACAACAGCCGTTTACCATGATTTTCTCGATGATTATTTATCCAGTAGCAGTTTTCACGCAAGTCATTAGCCTCTCGAGATTTCATATATTGCAACAATCATCGTTAAAGAAATGCCGATGTCGCGAGTACATACCTGATAACAAGCAGCCGGAAGTGTGTGCTTCCGCCTCGGAAGTCATTATAGAATAAAGAAAGAAAAGATTATGCGTATGTGGGCGGATGCTCTTCGTCAACGAGATAACCGCTCACGTGTTTACGCCCGTATGACTTCCTAACTGATTTTGCAACGTTTTCTTTGGAACTTAAAATGTAACTGATCAATAGTCTGAAATTTTAACAATCGGAATTAGATATCAATTAATAAATATTTTCCGAATTTCAGTTTATTTAGAGTATTTTAAAAGGGGGTTGAGGGGGGACATAATAAGAGTACTACCTCCCATTTGAAAATTCAGATATTTCAGATTTGCATTAAATTTGATTCATAGTCATTCGACACCAATGAAGCAAGATTTCCTGAATTACAATTTCTTCTGAAGACTCCTTAAGCTTAAATTTCAGAAATTTTCTAGAATCAAAATCATGTAATAGATTTTGATCAAAATTAGAATACGGATTCTAGAGGTTGAGTAGAATTATATCTTGATTTTAATCTTCGTAAGGAGGCATACAAATCGTGGAAGACTTTTCTGTTCAGGGAATTCATTTTACCTGTCCTGGGACGGGTAGTCATTCACAGACAGACTGTTTCGCTTTATAACATCAATGTTTGCATATATATGATAAATAAATAATCTTTGTAAGAAAAAGTCTTTTATGATGATGATTGGTCTCCTGAACGGAATGCTATTTAAGCAATCACATATAAAAATCACATATAAATGCTCTGTATCCTGTAATCGAGTATCATCGAGCTTGTTTTTATTGGCCTAATCCCGGTCTTCACTGAATAATCTATTTTCTAAGTGAAATCTCTCTCTCTCTCTCTCTCTCTCTCTACATATATATATATATATATATATATATATATATATATATATATATATATATATATATATATATATATATGTGTGTGTGTGTGTGTGTGTGTGTTTGTGATTTAAGCTTACATTTGAATAACGAAAATATCGTGCTATTACCTGTAATAGACCAAACCTCTATATTGTGGCTTGACTTGACACTCCTTCTAGATGCGGGAAAGAAGACTTGGATTGATTGATTAATCGAAAAAATAGTAGCAAATACGATTGTGTTGGCCAATCAGAGAGAGAGAGAGAGAGAGAGAGAGAGAGAGAGAGAAAGAGAGAGAGAGAGAGGGATATAGAGAGAATTATATATATATATATATATATATATATATATATATGAGCTACCCAAAACTTATAATTTGACTTACATTAACAAGAAAAGACAGTTCACACCAGTAAGTTGATTTAATATTTACTTCAAACAACATGAAACTCTTTTATTAGATGATCTTGCATGATGTCTTATTTAGATGTGACCTCGCATCTCAATTAGAGGCTATGTCCGTCGGTAAGTCTACCACACTTAAATATCCCGTTCGTTGATCGGTGACCCTTTCAAGTTTTAAATAGCATTTTTCATCGCCAGGCGCGCATATTGAATGGGCGCATCACATTTTGAATGCACCCAAAGCCCTTTATAAAAGTATCTGCCTGCTGATCGGTTTGTCACGCTTATGGTTGACATAGCATTGTCATCGGTCTGTTATGTTTACGTTTGAAATACCATTTTTCGTTGGTCTGCCACGTTTGTTTGTAGTTATACGGCGTAGATCCATGACCCACGCCGACAATTAAAAAAGGTTATATGTGGCGAATGGTTTGGTTTGGTTTGTTTTACGGCATAGCAACTAACTATGGGTTATGTAATGTGGCGAATGATAAAAATCGATATAAACATCGATGTTATGAATGAAAAAGAATCTGGCAATATTTAGCTAAATTCACCAACAAGGTGTTGTGAATAAAAGAGAGAGAGAGAGAGAGAGAGAGAGAGAGAGAGAGAGAGAGAGAAGAAAAAGAAAGAGAGAGATAAAAGAAAGAAAGAGAGAGAGAGAGAGAGAGAGAGAGAGAGAAGAGTGGAGAGAAAATGAAGAAGAAATAGAGAGAGTGAGAGAGATAGAGAGAAAGATTAAATTGAGTACACGTGTTTGTTTCGGCTGTGTGTGTGTAAATGGAATAGGCACGTGATATGTGTGTATATTATCGTGTTTTTTTCAGTGAAAGAGTGTATGCATGAACTTGTGTGCGAACATTCAGTTAGCAAAGTGTATATGCCAGCGCTGTGTTTAGTAGCTCGAGAAAGTATCTCGTTGCGTCTGTCGCTCTGCCTACGGCACAAGGTGTCGAGACTATATCGTGTGGGCCGTTCTTACCTGTGAATATTGTCGCTTCTCCGGTTGGCTGAGAAAAAAACTGTTCGTTTGAACTTTTGTCAAACCGACAGTGGACACGTAAAACAACATTCGCTACCGCCGCTACCTCTAACAACATTCCTCTACTTGGATCGATTTTCGCATAGACATCGAAAAGGTTCATAACTTCTCTTGTTGAATGATTTGTCGACGTCGATTGACAGATTTTGTAAATTCGAATTTATGCTTCGTTTGTTGACTGAATGTAATCTTTTTGTGGGGTCTAGGCGACCGTATTAAAATTACAAAACGACATTTGCAAATTTGAATAATTTTAATCTTCGTCGTTTGAAAAAATTGTAAATCATTTTTTTCTCTCGTTATTTTGACTTGTAGACTAGGTTTCAATCCGAAAAGTTAACGAATTTGTATTGTGTTGCTGACAATATGATGTTTCTCAAGTCGATTTGACGAGTTTGATATGTTGTTGCCGATATGTTGAACATTCAGATGTTTGCTGTAAATTATTGTGTTTTAAAGTGCCTGTTCTGTTTTATTTTCAGTGCAGATTTTATGTTTTGCTGGACCAGTAGCCGAGGGATAATTCACATTTGATTCCGGAGTTTAACAAGATGTTCATTTTATGTTATTCTGGACTATTAGCCGAAGGATGATTCACGTTTAGTTCCAGAGTTGAAATAAATGTTCATTTTATGTTTTGCTAGACTAGTAGCCGAAGGATGATTCACATTTAGTTCCAGAGTTGAAATAAATGTTCATTTTATGTTTTGCTTGACCAGTAGCCGAAAAAACATTCACATTTGATTCTAGAGTTAAACTAAATGCCCATTTTATGTTTTTCTGGACTAGTAACCAAAGGATAATTCACGTTTAGTTCCAGAGTTGAACTAGATGTTCATTTTATGTTTTGCTGGACTAGTAACCGAATGGACAATTCACATTTGATTCTAGAGTTGAACTAAATGTTCATTTTATGTTTTGCTGGACTAGTAGCCAAAGGATAATTCACATTTGATTCCAGAGTTGAATTAAATATTAATTTTATGTTTTAATAGACTAGAAGCCGACGGATGATTCACATTTGGTCCCAGAGTTTAACAAGATGTTTATTTAATGTTTTTCTGGGCTCGTTGCCCAAAGATGATTCACATTTGATTCGAGAGATAAACTAAATATTCCTTTTATGTTTTGCTAAACTAGCAGTCGAAGGATGATTACTATTTTCTACTAGAGTTAAACTGGATTTTCATTTGATGTTTTGCCGGACTAGTAGCCAATGGATGATTCACATTTGATTCTAGAGTTGAACTAAATGTTTATTTTATGTTTTGCTGGACAAGTAGCTGAAGGATGATTCACGTTTGTTTCCAGAGTTTTCTTAAATGTTCATTTTATGTTTTGATGGACTATTAGCTGATAGATAATTCACATTGGATTCCAGATTTTATGTTTTGCTGGACTAGTAGTCGAAGCATAATTCACATTTGATGCCAGAGTTGAACTAAATTTTCATTTTATGTTTTGCTGGATAAGTAACTGAAAGATAATTCAAATTTGATTCTAGATTTTCTACAAGATTTTCAAGCATTGGGGTATTAGTTTTTTTTCTAAGTGCAGATTTTATGTTTTTCTGGACTAGTAGCCGTATGATAATTTACATTTGATTCCAGTGTTGAAGTAGATGCTCATTTTATGTTTTGCTTGACTAGTATTCGAAGGATGATGCAGATTTGATCTCAGAGTTGAATTAGATGTTCATTTTACGTTATTCTGGACTAGTAGCCAAAGGATGATTCACATTTAGTTGTAGAATTAAACTAGATGTTCATTTTATGTTTAGCTGGAAAAGTAGCTGAAGCTTGATTCACATTTATTTCCAGAGTTGAACTAGATGTTCATTGTATGTTTTGCTGGACTAGTAGCCGAAAGATGATTCACATTTGAATACAGAGTGGAACTAAATGTTCATTTCATATTTGGCTGAACTAGTAGCCGAAGGATGATTCAATTTTGATTCCAGAGTTGAACTAAATGTTGATTTTATGTTTTGCTTGACTAAGAGCCGAAGGATAATTTACATTTGATCTTAGACTTTAACTAGATGTTAATTGAGGAATTCCTTTTTTTCAGTGCACATTTAATATTTTTCTAGACTAGTAGCCGAAGGATTATTCACATTTAACTTCAGAGTTGAACTAAATGTTCATTTTATGTTTTGCTGGCCTAGTAGCCGAAGGATAATTCACATTTTATTCCAAAGTTGAACTAAATGTTTATTTTATGTTTAGCTGGAAAAGTAGCCGAAGGATAATTCACATTTAGCTCCAGAGTCGAACTAGATGTTCAATTTTATGTTTTGCTTGACTAGTAACCGAAGGATGATTCACATTTGATTCCAGAGTTGAACTAGATATTCATTGTATGTTTTGCTGGACTAGTAGCCAAAGGATGATTCACATTTGATTCCAGAGTTGAACTAGATATTCATTGTATGTTTTGCTGGATTAGTAGCCAAAGGATGATTCACATTTGATTCCAGAGTTGAACTAGATATTCATTGTATGTTTTGCTGGATTAGTAGCCAAAGGATGATTCACATTTGATTCCAGAGTTGAACTAGATATTCATTGTATGTTTTGCTGGATTAGTAGCCAAAGGATGATTCATATTTGATTCTAGATTTAAACTAGATTTTCAGGAATTGAGGGATTTGTGTTATATACTATTGTTCTTTAAAGTAGAATGCATGGATAATTGTGTTTTGTTGAAACGCGATTGCGATTTTGAGAGTGTATTCTCTTTTGTAGCGTTTGATTTAAATTTACTGTTGTGCAGACATTTGTTTTCTGTAAAATAATTTATTTTTATTGCCAACTTTGTTTAGACAACGAAAGATAAAGGGTTCGGTGCAAATTAGAGTTCCAAAGGACGTTCCAAGTGAAAGAAGAGTTGTTTTGTTTGCAAGAAGAAATGAATACACGTGTTCATTTCGCTTGTCACCTTATGCGTTTATGTGTGTTTGAATGATAGAAGCATGAAAATGTGCGTGTATAATAGCATGCCTGTTTTGCCAGTGAGAGAGTGTATGTATGCAATTGTGTGCAAGCATTTAGTTTGCAGTGTTGCTGTGTTTAGTAGTCCATGAACATCTCTCATTGCGTTTGTCGTTATGCGATTAGCAGAGGGTGCCGAGACTATTTTGTGAGGGTCGTTCCTACATACGTCAACTGTGGAAGAAAGGCCGGAAAAGAGAAAAGAACTATTTTGTTTTTTTAATAGTACGCGCTGAAATACGGAGTGATCTGGTTACCTGAGAGAAACTGTTGATTAGAGCTTTTTTTTCAATCAAGAATCGATACGTAAAAGCAACATTCGCTGCCGCTGCTACTTTTGTATAAATGTATATCAACTTGTGTGTGTGAGTGAGTGAGTATTTGCTTTTCGTCAGTGCGTGTATATGCTACCGTTTGTTAATGGGTATGTGTGTGTACGCGTTCAGGTAACGTTCAGTGTATACAGCCTTTGTTAGTGTGTGAATATGGTACCGTTTGTTAGTGCGTGTATATGTGTGGGGCGTTTGCTCCCCCTGGCCTCGAAAGGCCGAGGTGGGGGTGTGGGTGCGTAGTGTTGTGTGTTGGTTGTATCATCTCCGCTAACTGGACTCTCTTTCTCTTCTATCTGCGTTTTTGGTTGTCAAGTTGTTTGTTTTTATTAGGAATTTATATTTCACACAGGCTCGCTAACGTTAGTGTTTCGAACGAACGGGAATCATTTTCATTGGTTGGAAAATGCCGAGCACATAAACATGGGAAATCCTGTTCTTTTTTCGGGGACGCCGAAAAGGAAAGCGAACGGAAAAAGAAAGAGAGTAACTTTTTACGTATGGGTACACACATTTGATTTTGAATTCGCTCAATCATCCTTCAAGTAACGTTGAGTGAATGCGACCTTTGTTAGTGCGTGGATATGTGGATCTATTCGTTGCGTAAGTTTTCCATGCTTAAGTTTGAAGTGGCATTTTCGTCGGTTTGTCACCCTTAAGTCTTAAATAGCATTTTTATTTGTCTGTCCCATTTAAGTTTGAAATTGGATTTTTAATTGCTAAACACACTGATTGAATGGACCCACATTAGGAATGTTTTGATTCTTAGATGAGACGTAAAATTGACTTCCAGTC
Source organism: Sepiola atlantica (assembly GCA_963556195.1). Lineage (NCBI taxonomy): Eukaryota > Metazoa > Mollusca > Cephalopoda > Sepiida > Sepiolidae > Sepiola > Sepiola atlantica. Next base: position 20,670,710 of record OY744550.1, on the reverse strand, counting down.
GATCCTCGAACCAGTTGGCCTCGACAGAGGGGATGGCAAATGGTCCGATGACCTGACATTTTTCCGTTTACGAACGGCAAGTCGCTTATATGGGATGCGGTTTGTGTTGACACTTCTGTGGGCACTCTCACCAGTAACAGAATCGGCGAAAAACCTTAGACATGTAGGAACGTTAGCGTATCAAACCACGCCCTTTCTTCTTAGACACGTAGAGACGTTAGCGTATCAAAACACGCCCTTTCTTCTTAGAAATGTAGGGACGTTAGCCTATCAAAACACGCCCTTTCTTCTTAGACATGTAGGAACGTTAGCGTATCAAAACACGCCCTTTTTTCTTAGACATGTAGGAACGTTAGCGTATCAAAACACGCCCTTTCTTCTTAGACATGTAGGAACGTTAGCCTATCAAACCACGCCCTTTCTTCTTAGACATGTAGGAACGTTAGCGTATCAAACAAGGCCCTTTCTTCTTAGACATGTAGGGACGTTAGCGTATCAAACCACGCCCTTTCTTCTTAGACACGTAGGGACGTTAGCGTATCAAAACACGCCCTTTCTTCTTAGACATGTACGGACGTTAGCCTATCAAAACACGCCCTTTCTTCTTAGACATGTAGGAACGTTAGCGTATCAAAACACGCCCTTTTTACTTAGACAAGTAGGAACGTTAGCGTATCAAAACACGCCCTTTCTTCTTAGACACGTAGGAACGTTAGCGTATCAAACAAGGCCCTTTCTTCTTAGACATGTAGGGACGTTAGCGTATCAAACCACACCCTTTCTTCTTAGACACGTAGGAACGTTAGCGTATCAAAACACGCCCTTTCTTCTTAGACACGTAGGAACGTTAGCGTATCAAAACACGCCCTTTTTTCTTAGACACGTAGGGACGTCAGCGTATCAAAACACGCCCTTTTTTCTTAGACAAGTAGGAACGTTAGCGTATCAAAACACGCCCTTTTTTCTTAGACAAGTAGGAACGTTAGCGTATCAAAACACGCCCTTTCTTCTTAGACACGTAGGGACGTTAGCGTATCAAAACACGCCCTTTTTTCTTAGACATGTAGGAACGTAAGTGTATCAAACCACGTCCTTTCTTCTTAGACATGTAGGAACGTTAGCGTATCAAACAAGGCCCTTTCTTCTTAGACATGTAGGGACGTTAGCGTATCAAACCACACCCTTTCTTCTTAGACACGTAGGAACGTTAGCGTATCAAAACACGCCCTTTCTTCTTAGACACGTAGGGACGTTAGCGTATCAAAACACGCCCTTTCTTCTTAGACATGTAGGGACGTTAGCCTATCAAAACACGCCCTTTCTTTGTAGACATGTAGGAACGTTAGCCTATCAAAACACGCCCTTTTTTCTTAGACATGTAGGAACGTTAGCGTATCAAACCACGCCCTTTCTTCTTAGACATGTAGGAACGTTAGCGTATCAAAACACGCCCTCTCTACTTAGACATGTAGGAACGTAAGCGTATCAAACCACGTCCTTTCTTCTTAGACATGTAGGAACGTTAGCGTATCAAACAAGGCCCTTTCTTCTTAGACATGTAGGGACGTTAGCGTATCAAACCACGCCCTTTCTTCTTAGACACGTAGGAACGTTAGCGTATCAAAACACGCCCTTTTTTCTTAGACATGTAGGAACGTTAGCGTATCAAACCACGCCCTTTCTTCTTTAACACGTAGGGACGTTAGCGTATCAAACAAGGCCCTTTCTTCTTAGACATGTAGGGACGTTAGCGTATCAAACCACGCCCTTTCTTCTTAGACACGTAGGGACGTTATCCTATCAAAACACGCCCTTTCTTCTTAGACACGTAGGAACGTTAGCGTATCAAAACACGCCCTTTCTTTTTAGGCATGTAGGAACGTTAGCGTATCAAACCACGCCCTTTCTTTTAAGACATGTAAGTACGTTAGCGTATCAAACCACGCCCTTTCTTCTTAGACATGTAGGAACGTTAGCGTATCAAACCACGCCCTTTCTTCTTAGACACGTAGGAACGTTAGCGTATCAAACCACGCCCTTTCTTCTTAGACACGTAGGGACGTTAGCGTATCAAACCACGCCCTTTTTATCTTAGACACGTAGGGACGTTAGCATATCAAACCCCGCCCTTTCTTCTTAGACATGTAGGAACGTTAGCGTATCAAACCACGCCCTTACTTCTTAGACACGTAGGGACGTTAGCGTATCAAACCACGCCCTTTCTTCTTAGACATGTAGGGACGTTAGCGTATCAAACCCCGCCCTTACTTCTTAGACACGTAGGAACGTTAGCGTATCAAAACACGCCCTTTCTTCTTAGACATGTAGGAACGTTAGCGTATCAAACCACGCCCTTTCTTCTTAGACACGTAGGGACGTTAGCCTATCAAACCACGCCCTTTCTTCTTAGACATGTAGGGACGTTAGCCTATCAAAACACGCCCTTTCTTCTTAGACACGTAGGGACGTTAGCCTATCAAACCACGCCCTTTCTCTTAGACATGTAGGGACGTTAGCGTATCAAAACACGCCCTTTCTTCTTAGACATGTAGGAACGTTAGCGTATCAAAACACGCCCTTTTTTCTTAGACATGTAGGAACGTTAGCGTATCAAAACACGCCTATTCTTCTTAGACATGTAGGGACGTTAGCCTATCAAAACACGCCCTTTCTTCTTAGACACGTAGGGACGTTAGCCTATCAAACCACGCCCTTTCTTCTTAGACATGTAGGGACGTTAGCCTATCAAAACACGCCCTTTCTTCTTAGACATGTAGGAACGTTAGCGTATCAAAACACGCCCTTTTTTCTTAGACATGTAGGAACGTTAGCGTATCAAAACACGCCTATTCTTCTTAGACATGTAGGAACGTTAGCCTATCAAACCACGCCCTTTCTTCTTAGACATGTAGGGACGTTAGCCTATCAAAACACGCCCTTTCTTCTTAGACATGTAGGAACGTTAGCGTATCAAAACACGCCCTTTCTTCTTAGACATGTAGGAACGTTAGCGTATCAAAACACGCCCTTTTTTCTTAGACATGTAGGAACGTTAGCCTATCAAAACACGCCCTTTTTTCTTAGACATGTATTAACGTTAGCGTATCAAAACACGCCCTTTCTTCTCGGCATATTTGTCTTCCAAACGATCGCTGTGGACATGAGTGGGGCAATAGGCCCTACCACCAAAAATATTGCTCGTTTGTTTTCAAAATCAACAGAAATGTTAAGAGTTTATATCACTATTGAAGTCTTCAAAATAATCCTTTATTTCATAATTTCATGATCGTTTAGATAAATGAGAATATACCACCGGAAAACATTTCTTTGGTAAACATATAACAGATTATATATAAAGTTTTGTCTGTAAGAATAAGATAGCACATCATTATATTCAGGTCAGCATTGATGTGTCAGAAAAAAGATTATGTGGCATGGTTACAAGTACGTCCGCATGTTAGGAAGAGAGAAGCCTCAACATTTGATATGTTAAGCAAAGGAATTATTTTCAGCACCGTCTTTACTCCATTGATTTCTACATTTTATCGGATTTTATTCAAACTTTTTCTTCATATATATATATATATATATATATATATATATATATATATATATATATATATATATATATATATATATATATATATATTTACAAGACTTTTCGGAAGTTTCCAATCATTTCCAGTCCTTTATAGAACCTATCTGGACTTTCTTCTCACCTTTCCAGTCTTTTGCTACATCTTTCCGGTTATCTTTCGGGACTTTTCCAATAATTGACAATCATTTACGGTATATTTAGTATCTTTTCCGACACATTTTCGGTTATTTCCAGTCCTTTACGGACACTTTTTGATCTTTTCTGGTCCTTTCAGGTTATTTTCGGAACTTTTCCGGTAATTTCCAGTCCTCTATGGAAACCATCTGGTCCTTTCCATCACATCTCAGATCATTTTTGAGACGATGGCGGTCACTTTCCGTCTTTTCTTTTTCGGTACGGTACATTTGGCATAATGGTTTTAATGTACGCTAATGAGCCGTGAAACTTAAACACCGTTGTTCAATCTTCGGTCAAGTCATACCGAAGACTAAAAAAGTGGTATTTGATGCCCCATTATAAGGTGATGGCCTGTGGACGAGTGGTTATAGCACTTGTCTTTGGGCTCGATCCCACTCACGAATTTTCGGGTCTGAAAACTCCCTCTGCCCACCCAGCAGTAAATGGGTACCTGACTAAAACTCAGGGAAGGTTCAAGGCAGCGGAAGGAGAGGGATGGGCTCCGCCTTCCATATGCTGTGCCCTAGACACGGTGATTCTTAACAAATCACCGCCATGGACAGTGTCGGCAACGACACTCGTGCGCCTCCAGACTATGCGACCATTACCATTATCTTTTTATAAGGTGAGGATCAAGGGTAAGTGGTGCAATCCTGAAAAAGTTAGTGTTCTCACATCAGTGTAGTAGCCAACGAAAAGGGGGCCTCCGGGTCGGCCTCGACTACGGTTGACCACTTTACTTACACTATCTTTTTGACCTTTTTTCAACATGTTTCCGGTTATTTTTGACATCTTGCAGATTATTTTCGGTCTCTTTCCGGTGATTTCCAGTCTTTTTCGCAACTTTTCCGATCATTAGTATAATCCGTCTGAACGGGCTCATCTGTTTGTATTTCTCTACAACTTGACTTTATGAATTATCAATAAACATATGCCTTTTCAATTTCTTCTCACTATTAGCTATGTTCCTTTTTGCAGACCTTTCACCCGACCCTTTTGACATTTTCAACAATATCTGTACACACTACTGTACTTAACGCATGCGCAAAACAAATTCGTTGCTATGGCGACTTCTGGCAACAAGATGGCGCCAGCATATTTATCTAACATACAAGAAATAGCAAAAGTATTTTTTCGGAGTGAAGATGGCCGCTCATATTCTTTGTTTGCTGTTTCCGCATTTAGAACCTATACTCTTTAAAAGTAGGAAGGGAAGTTTAGGAGAGAGCGAGTGATAGAAACACAGAGAAAGAGAGAGAGAGAGAGAGAGAGAGAAGAAAAAGAAGAAGCAGAAGAAGAAGAGAAGTAGAGGGAGAGGAGGAAAGGATACACTTAGAAGCATATAAAAATATCAGGGAATACTTGGTAACATTTAAAAGAGCATACATTTAAATGTTATTAGATAAAATAGTAAATTAAAAAAAGCACAAATACGAACTTACATTATTGTAATGTTTCTATTTGGCACATTATTTATTTAGTGTAAAACCTGTGGTGGTATTTTTTTTTTGCGATGTTTGGTTAAATGTATTGTGGCTATACAATTATAGAATTCAAAGATAATTTGCTTTATCAGTAGAAGGCCTGCTCGTCACATGGTTGGCATCTTATAGAGTCACATGATTGTTATTCGCAACCAGTGCTTCAGTCTCCCTACCGAAACACGCTGAATCTTTGTGCATCGCCCTATTTTGTCTGTCACGTGCGACTTGCTTTGTGACACCATATTTTCAATGTGTTCACATTGTCGTAGGTTTCTATATATAGAACTAAGGTATTTAATTCCTGAACTAGAGTAGTTTATTCAGTATTATATCAGTATTATATCAGTATTATATCAGTATTATATCAGTATTATATCAGATCTATACAAATGCTAATACTGGGATCAGTAGGATAGAGAATAATACTCTTTCCGACGCACCTAGTAATTAATGACTCCGACGTGTTTAACAAATAATTTCAGCCTTTTGGCTAAGAAAGTGTAGTATCTGTTCCGATGGATACTACACCCTATAGACCGGTACCGTCTTGACTTTCGGGCCTTGATTTTGCCGGTCTGTGAGTTTGTCCTGTGCAGTTCTAGGTGGTCCACTCTCCCAGGCTTTGCCTTCTCACCCTTTGAGAAGGGGTTAGTTTATTGCTAATCGTCTGAGGCGCTCCTACCGGAGAATCCGACGGGGCTGCCCAAGCATTTTTTGTAAGCCAGAGTGCTCTCCCTTCTCGAGAGCGCTAGTTTTTCAAATCCCACTTTCCCGACCTTGTGTCACATCTTACAACTGTGGGAGGAAGATAAACACCTTCAGTTGTTGGACGAAATTATGCATCACATAAAATGTCGCATTGGTGAAGGACTTTGTCTTAATACTTTTTGTGAATGTGAGATTATTTGGACTGTAGAATTGGCTAATTCATTGTTTTCTTTTGATGTTATTTTCTTCACTATCTTCACAATTCTGACTTTGAATCCATCAGGCACACTAGTTCCTCACCTTATTCTTTTATAATAGTCTTTCAACCTCATTCATAGACCTAGCGTAGGTGAATGGAAATCAGAATAGAACTACATAGTAACGTTAGCAGAGACATGTTTAGCCAGCCAGCATAACGACTATGAAAGATAGTATCTGCACGGTTAGTGAACAGAAATTTTCTAAATATTTAAAGGCATACTCAGATATGCATTTCGCTCAGATTGAGCTGGATTGCAAAATTAGAGGGATTAGCTGTCAGTTAAAAAGATCCATGCGGCAATCTCAAAACTAGGTAAGGACGTAGAGCCTGTAGATATATATATATATATATATATACATATATATATATATATATACATATATATATATATATATATATATATATATATATATATATATATATATATATATATATATATATATATATATATATACTAATGCGTCATCGCTTGTCGAGACCCAAAGCTCACTTGAGGATAAGGTTTAATGTTCAGGTGGGCGATGAGACAACACCTTGAGAGGGTTAGGGACGATTATTATTATTATTATTATTATTATTATTATTATTATTATTATTATTATTATTATTATTATTATCATCATCATCATCATCATCATCATCATCATCATCATCATCATCATCATCATCATCATCATCATCATCATCATCATCATTTTTTTTTTTTATGCCTCCTTGGGCATCTCCCCTTTAACTATCTTCTTAATTCAACTGTTAAAAAAAAATTAAACTCTTGGTACAGTATCGATATCCAGATCAAATTCTGTTAAATATTTCATTTGATGACCTCCAAAAGTGCCCCCTCAATTTCCCCCTCCTACCACTTTCTCTGAATTCATCCAACCTCATCTTAAACTGATCCACGCTATTGCTATTCTTAATCCGATCTGGCAACTTATTCCAAAAACATATTACTGTGAGCAAAAACCTTAACTGGTTAACAGATCTAGTTTTTGAAAACTGCCTTGACAATAACCTTCCAGATCTATGAGAAATACTAAAAAATGGCCACCACAATTTGAAAAGCCATTAATTATCTTGAAAGTCTCAATCATATCACCTCTCATTCTTCTCTCCAGCAAAGTAGTCAATTTGTCATATCTCTCCCTGTAATTGCACTCCTTTACTTTACTTATTAGTTTTGTCACCCTTCTTTGTACGCCTTCCAGTTTCAATATTACACACACACACACACATATATATATATATATATATATATATATATATATATATATATATATATATATATATATATATATATATGTATACAATCATTAATTAGCACAGAGCGCCAACATTTAAAATGTTATTGAGTACACCTGCACCATGTCTGATTCATGCTTACATTTGAATAACGAAAATATCGTGCTATTACCTGTAATAGACCAAACCTCTATATTGTGGCTTGACTTGACGCTCCTTCTAGATGCGGGAAAGAAGACTTGGATTGATTGATTAATCGAAAAAATAGTAGCAAATACGACTGTGTTGGCCAATCATAGAGAGAAAGAGAGAGAGAGAGAGAGAGAGAGAGAGAGAGAGGGATATAGAGAGAATGATATATATATATTATTATTATTTCATGTATCCACCAAAAAAGTTATAAGGAGATATAATATTTTATCTATCGATTTCCAGTATTTACTATACTTTACTTCCTTTCTTTCTCTTTCTCTCTCTCTTTCTCTCTCTCTCTCTCTATCCATCTCTCTCTCTACAGGAAAAATTCTATCAAGAAACTAGAGATGAGATTTTCATGATTTCATTCGGATCAACGAAAGATTTTAAATTTATTCGATAACGGTAAAACATAGGAAAAAGAAAAACGCACAAAAGAAGGTCATTGGCACACGTTTAACCTTTTCAGACGTTAAAATGGAAAAGTGTGTGGGGGGGGGGGGAGAAAAAAAAAAGAAGAAACAGAAATGGGAAAATATGGATGAAGCGTAGTAAAAAAGAAAGGTTTATTTAACCAGAATTTCAGTGGCGCAATATATTGCATTGTTTCAGTGCGGTGTTTGCCAGATGTTTGCTTAAGGAATAAGATCCGAGTCTGAGGTTTATGTTAGATGGAGATGAAAGAAGTTTATAGCGCTTTCGATGCATTTGCGACGTGGGAGAAAGTATTCAGTCTTGAGGAGAGTGCAGTTTAAAAAAAAAAATCAAAATCGTGGGTAAAAGTGCTTCTGTGTGTCATAGCGCGTTAGTGAGATTGTTGTAATTGAGGTCTATTTGTGTTCGTAAATGCGGGATTTTATATTTCTGGCCGTTTCACCGATATAAAACATCGGACATTCGGCACATTTAATTTTGTAAATGCCCGCCAGGGAAAAGGTGTATTTGGGACGTTGTTTGGTGTTGAGTGAATCCTTAATTGTTTTAGAGGTTGATGTTACTATTTTTATGTCAGATTTGAATTCTTTCTGTAAAGAAATAGATATGGGATTATTGGGGAGAACAGTGAAAGATTTTTTTTTTCACTCATGTCGGTGTTATTTGTGCTGGTGATGTTATGAGGTAGACTTTTTGTGGTGTACGTCTGTTTTTTGTTATGCATGTTTTTTGGTTTTGTGTTTAGCGTTTTGAATACAAATTTGAGGATATTTTAAAGCTTGCTAAGTGTTCTGGGATAGGTAACTTCGTCGCAGAAGTAAGCGGGGCTGAAAATTCTAAGAGCTCTAAGGAACAAGCCTATGATCATTCTGGATTTTATTCTGTAAAAAAATGTATCAGATCATTTTTATTCGTAGGTTTTCTAAAAACTGAGAAGTTAAGGCCGTTTGGGGTGTTGTGCAGATTGATATCAAGGAAGTTTAGGATGTTTCTTGATGAATTTTTCCTGTATCTAAATTAGTTTTTTTCCGTTTGTCTTTTAAACACATCTTGTCTTTCACGGCATTTCATTTTATAGTATGTCGTGCATGTCATCCCCATAAAGTTCCCTTACTGGATAGAGCTTATTTGTAAGGACATCGCCAATTGCCATTAGCTTTTAGGCATAGCTCATTGGGTGAAACTAATTCGAGCTCCGGCACTTGACCATGTTTACATTGAGATATTACTTACAGTCAGTCAGAGTCATATGATAGCGCAGGGGTAGGAGCGCCGACTGTCAGCTCGACGGTTGAGTTTCACACACACACACACACATATATATATATATATATATATATATATATATATATATATATATATATATATATGTGTGTGTGTGTGTGTGTGTGTGTGTGTGTGTGTGTATATATATAAATTTTATTCCATTTGTTGCGGGCAATATTGATATTTACTGCTGTATAACCAAACAAACAACATTACTAGTCCACAGGAATCTAAAGAGGTTTGAAACACCTACCATTTGTTAAAGATGTCTTTTCTCGAAATATATTATGGAACACGGTCACACACACTAGATAAAAGATAGCCTAATCATACAATATTTACTATAAAAAACAAAGAACATCTAAAAAAACACTTGTCTTTGTCTTCCTTCTAAACATCGACATATTTCCATTTCTTACATTGTGATAGCGTTCTAATACTCATATATATATATATATATATATATATATATATATATATATATATATATATATATATATATATATATATACTACACGCAATGCTTCAATCAAATTACATCCCCTTTATATATATATATATATATATATATATATATATATATATATATATATATATATATATAAAGAGTGTGTGTGTGTGAGAGAGAGAGAGAGAAAGAAAGAGAGAGAGAGAGAGAGAAAAGCCGCCGGTCGATCGAAAACAGGAATCCAAAAGGCTTAAGAAGAATGTCTCTTTAGTTCTACCTCCTCTAAATAGCAAAAGCACAAAGAAAACTTTAACATTCCACCACAAAAAAACTTAGAACCAATCAGATTCCTCGACTTGTCAACAAGAACAACATAATATTTTGTTCTGTACATATTATTGTTTTAAGTGTGTCTCAATAAATATTTGTTATTGTTCACGGCGAAGTTTTCTTGTTTTTTTGGTTACCAACCAATTACCAAATTCTCTGGCGAGCGAAGTCGCATTAATATCAAAGTTGTGTAAATTTTTTAAATACAGCGTGGATGTAGAACGATTGGCATCAACCATTCGGAACATATGCGAACACTCGCGGGAAGAACCACGTGAAGGTTACCAACATCTCTAGTGAGAGTGATTTTATCGATCCGATAAGGCTCGAACAGAGCGCGCAAAGTTTTCAGTCTCTGCTTAAAGAACTTCATCCGGTGACCTTTAGGTGTCTGTAGAGCAGACAGAGACTGGGAGAGAGAAGAGTTCAGTCCGTTTGGTGACACGCAGCGCGTGGACGTCTAAAATGATAGGGGATGACAAAACATAATTGCTTAATAATTCGATCGTCACACCTCTCTCTCTGCTCGTCTCCGCTGCTCAGTTATTTGGGACGAAGATCAAGTTGAATGAATGTCCGTTGTCTTTCATCAGTCCTTGTCTTGAGTTAGTCCTTTTCGAGGTATGAAATAACTTATTTGCAGGCGGCGTTCACTGGGCCAAGAAGGATCACACAGAGGCACGCACAAGAAACACACGTGACGACGGTGGTGCGGATACAATTTGTCGACGTTGTAATAATCACGGCAAGTTGGTTGCTGCGTGTGTGACATAAGGTGTAAAAGCAACAACAATTCATCAAACAAATTGCCATGTGGAGTTTGTTTGATTCATGTTGGGGACCCACTCGTTGAAGCCACGAGAGGATTCATGATGAGAAAAATAAACATATACAATAACAAGATATCACATATAACAACGAGACACATTTGGTTGTAAATAGTTTTATTTAATTCATATGATGTTACGGTACAATATAAGCATCTTCAGACGCACGAAACATAATAAATGTGAAATTTAGGATTAGACAATATAAGTATACCTTTGAACGGATCAAATGCGGATTTTTTTCTTATGACGTTGCTTATAAAAAAAAAAACGTATTCGCCCCCGAAGAGATTCGCCACATGATTGCGAACAGAACTTCAATGTGTGTAATAGCAGGTTATACTGAAGTACTTGTTTAAGGCATCTCCAGGGCTATATTTCTTCTGCGGAGAGGTTATACTTTCCTTCCACAGAGAGCGCCTGGTATTTCTAAATGGTCACCAATCCGGACATGGCCAGGCACAACGTTGCTTAACTTCAGTGATCTAACGAGCAGCGCTATATCAACGTGATTATGTCGTACGTTATTATGCTTATGACAGTTATAGGACGATTATGAGAAACGTTTGTCATGATGCTGTTTATGACAGTTATAAGAAGATTATGATACGCGTTCCTTATGACGTGGTTTATGACAGTTATAATACAAACTTTTATTTTTCTTCTCAAAATTGTTTTGATTGATTGTTTTCAAGAACAGATTTTTTTATTATCATACACATACACACGTACACACACCCATATATATATATATATATATATATATATATATATATATATATATATATATATATATATATATATAAATGAGCGCGTCTACAGGTTTGTATGTGCGTATGCGTTATTGAGATACGGAAAACTCGGGAGAGTAGTTTGATAAAACAAAATATATAAAATATAAAACATTATATTCCATGTATAATATATATTATATTGACACATTCACTATATATATATATATATATATATATATATATATATATATATATATATATATGATTATTTTTATTTATATAAACATGTATAAAATCTGTGACACTGACATGTCGATGTTATCTTTATCTGGATTAATATATATATAATATCACATATAACATATATAATATATATATATATATATATATATATATATATATATATATATATATATATATATATATAAATGGGGATAAAATGATCCGATGTAATAGAAAATAAAAGAGGAACGCCAAAAACAATATTATTTATGTATTCATCAACGTTTCGTCTATATTGTAGACTCCTCAGGAAGAAAGAAAATGTAGGAAAATCATACAGTCAATAATTTTGATTTGCCAGAAATTGTCCAAATTTCGGCATGGCTGTGGATGAAAACAAGCAAAACATGCAAGCCGCGATTTAGGCTAGTCCGTTATCAGCAGCAGTTTTGAACACTCGGATATCTATGCATCGCATAAAGAAATCAAGTGTTAGGGTTAGGGTTAGGGTTAGGGTTAGGGTTAGGGTTTGCCTCAGAAAGTGTTAGCCTCAGAAAGGGGTCCATGGAATCAGAAAGGAATTCATGGACACGTGTTTCTGGCTATCAGCCGTCATCACTATGGCTATCTGAGCAAGGATCGAACCTACGCTATTACTGTTTGCAGTAATAAGTAAAACAATGACATATATATATATATATATATATATATATATATATATATATATATATATATATATATATATGCTTACAACAACACAAAGTTAGTAGGTAAAACACTGCTGGACGAATAAATTTCAAGTATTTAAGTGGAATTGAGAAAGCAAATAGCAAATCAGACAACCCCCGTCTTCAATCTATTCCCATGATAAGACGTTTTCGTTCTTTTTTCTTTCTGCTTTCAACAGCGATTTATACCTCATTCTCTTTTCTTTTTTAACACTTTCCAGTTTGAGACGTTTTCTTTCTTTCTTCTTTCTTTTATTTTATTTCACCGATTCAGACGTTATTTTATATGAATATAAATATTAGTGCGAACACTGGCGAAGGATAATGTTTTTCCCCGTTATTTTTGACGGAGGGTGTACACTCGTTGAAAAATATTTATTTAAATAATTTTTTCTCTTTCCCCTATTCATTTCAGAACAGTGTGTCTATCTTTTACTGTCCGAAGTTGTAATAGATTTGCATTAACAAAGATCTATTCTCGAAGTTACGCCTATAGAAGATATTAATGCTAAAGGTTTAGCCACATCGCAGACTTTATGATGCCAGCAGATGATTGTATGGAGTGTTAGATACCAAATATTCTCATTATTCGAGCAAGTTACCATGTTAGGGGAGAGTGTGTGTGTGTGAGTGAGGGAGTGTGTGTGTGAGATAGATAGATAGAATGAGATATATATATATATAGAGAGAGAGAGAGAGCGCGTGTGTGTCTGTGACATATTGTAAGTAATCAGCAGTTTAGTATTCATGCGTTGTTGATTTTTGTACTGATTATCAAGGCCCGAGGGCCACTCAAGGACAATGGGTAAAAGGATTGTTTGTTGGGCGATGATCGCCGTCACAAGAGGATTAGAAACAGTGGGTGAAATGGACACACAGTAACTTAAGAGGGCTTGATTTGCCAAGAAGACGGCTCGACATGTATTAGTTCACATTAGACTTGAAGGCGACCATGTCGTAGTCGGTTGGGAAGCAGACTCATGGTATCTTGCCCCACATATAGATGTTCTAGGAAAGAAACTTTGTTCATGGAAATTTCGTTTGGTTTTTGGTACAGAGAGACAGGGAAAGGAAAGTTAAGAGAAAGGAAAGTTTGCCAGACGAGTTCTTGCTGCAAATGTTTTATAGGGTGTACTAGGTATTGGGGCTCAGTCGAGCACCTGCCATGAACATAACGATACAGCAGAGAGAGGCTAGCAACATCTCTTATGTGTAAAAGAGGCTGTAGTAATGAGAAGAGACAATCTGCCACTAGATTGTTAAGTCGATTTTTTGTTTTGTATTGTCTCTAAGGCTGCCTAGAAAAATAAATACTAATGGACAATTCCTAAGAATATGTATCGTGATTCCAGGCTTGGATAGGTTATAGACGACAGTTGAGTCTTTGGGAATGTACCAAGCCCCACACCGACAATTAGAAAGGTTATACACATCTCTACTTCACTACGAATATAAATGCAACTTACCACCTGTTGCTGATGTCTCCCCTCCCGGTTCAGAGGTACCCTGGTTCCAATGAAAAAAAAAAACCCAACCGCCTAAAAACAATTTTTCTGATGCTCTTTTTTGTATTAAAATTTAAAAAAAAAAAAAATGTTCCATAGGTTTCACATGTTTCACGAACATTTTTGATTCTTCGTTAAATCATCTTCTAGGTGTTAAAAGCAAATAAACAAAAAAGCTGGAGAAAGAAGAGAATTTTAAAAAGACGGCGGAGAAACGCGCAGAGAACGTTTTCCGCATTGTTCCAGGAAAGTCGTTGATGATTTAAATTCCCCAACGCTGGATGGCATCACAGCATTACATTAAGCATTGTAAAATGTTACCACTGGTTTCATATGTGATGTTATTAATTTTAGGTTGTTGTGTTTTTATGTAGATAGCTTCCATTATTTTTAATTTTTTTAAATTGGTTTCGGAATGTATATTTTTAGTGTTATTAACTGGAATTTGTCTTAAATCAGAGGGGAGGGGGGCAGTTATGTTTTTGTAGATGTTGGTAAATTAAGCTAGAGTTTACAAGATGCATGGTGAGGCGGTGGGATAGGGTAGTGTTTGTAAAACCAATGTAGCTATTAGCTTTATTATTATTATTATGGGAGTTACATTCTCCCAAAGGGCATTTAAACTTATAACATTGGTTCTTTCTACGGTTTTTGAGTTGGGAAGTTGTTTTTTACCACAAGATTTTGTGTTTTAACATTTCTTATAGTAAATAATGAGTCAATGCAAAAATGTTCTCTGCGCGTTTCTCCATTTATTAATTTTTCAAATTTTAATATAAAAAAGACCATCAGAAAAATTGAAAAAATAAAAAAGGTATAATTAAACAGAAGAATTCTGTTATTTTTAACAATGCTTGCACAAATGAAAAAATGCTGCCTAAATACGCACAATTCATATATATATATATATATATATATATATATATATATATATATATATATATATGTGTGTGTGTGTGTGGAAAATGAGAAAACTAAAAATATTATTTATGTATTCATCAATGTTTCGTCTTTATTTAAAGATTTCTTCAGAATGATTGGTCTGAAGAAAATAACACACAAAGTACACATATTTGAAATAGTGAAATATTTGAAAGAAGTCTTGAAATAAAGATGAAACATCGATGAATATATAAATATTATTATTATTATTTTTTTTTTAATTTTCCATTACGTTGGAATATTAGTTCCTATGTTTTATTGTATATATATATATATATATATATATATATATATATATATATATATATATATATATATAAATATATAATTTTATTAAAAAGTCTGTTACCGAACAATTTTATGTAATCTTGTAAATTTTTCTATTTATAAAAAAATCTATAATAAAAAACAAAAACAACAACTGAAATGTTGCCAGGTTCATAACCTCTCTTTCTCAGGTTCAGATCGGACATGAAAAAAATGCCTGCCCCTGGATCCGGGTAAACCCTCTTAATCTCCTTTTTTTGTTTTGCCCCCCCTTCCCTCAGGTGCAAATTCGAAAGAGGAGACCATCATCGGTGTTACCCGGTGCGTTGGTTTCCTCAACTTGCTCGCTATTAAATCGGAGTTTTAGATGGATATATGGCTAACCATTTGGTAAAAAAAATATAAAACAAACAGATAATGGCCTCAAAAGGCGCGAAAATATGTGTACAATAGGAAAAACAAAACAAAAAGAACAGTGTCACCCTGTAGGGTTTACCAGAAAAATGGGGTAATTATTGACAGAATACGTGTAATAGTATATACTTATTAGATAGAATGTCTAAATTATTAAATACGTCTTTGCTCATCTTATATCTAACAGGTAAAAGTGCAGAATAGTTAACAGTCGATAAATCATACAAAAAAATATAAAAATACTTTAGAGCAAACGAAGTGGAATTAAATTCTCTACCGACCTGTATACTTTTAACATGTGGAAACTATAATTTTAATTTTATTTCAGAATTTATTTTTGATTTTCGGATGTTTTATCGTCACACTAAAACAAAAATGGTTACCCACGTCATGTTCTAACTTCGTTTAATTTCGCTAAACTTCAGCGTGTAATTTATTTTGTTGGGGGGATCCTTTCAACTCAGACTTAAGGTTAGTGGTAAGATAAGTTATTTTTGTTCACTATTTTTACAGACATGATCCCCCCCCACCACTGATTAACAGTTAAACGACAGGCCGCCATCTTTTTTCGTATGCCGCAAAGACAACTTTGAACGATATAGAAATTTAAAATAAACACCTTAAAACAGTTTCAGCGTGTTAAAAGTATACAGGTCGGTAGATAATTAAATTCTACTGCGTTTGGTATTAGTCATATGTTGTTGTTTTTTGTTTATTTACGATTTCTCGACTTGGTAACTATTCTTCTCTTTTACCATTTAACCCTTTGCCCTGAACATGACTGGGTAAGTTTCTACTTGGCCGTAATTGTTCCATACATAAAGATTTTTGTCCATAGCGTTATAATCCAACATGGCGACATTTACTCTTTCTTCGGTATTGAGAGTCGGCAAGATGATTCTATTTGCACCCATTACACTGTCCACGCCCGTCTTGGTGTTGTACTGATAGCGAATAAAGGCTTTCGACGCCGGGGGCGCTTCCACCCCATACAACACTCCGCACACCATGAAAGTATTTAGAAGCAGATTTTTGGGGAAGTTGGTCACCCACGTCTTCTCAAGTTCCATTGTGACATCGTTCAGTTTACTAAGCACCACCTTCCCGTCGGCTTTCATCGTTGAATACACCACCCACAGGCCGTTTTCATCCACAGCGAAATCGACATCACTTAGAATACCATTCTGATACGGATAACTATTGTGAACACCAGCCTCTTCAAGCGGATACTCGTCGATATACGCCGAGCCGCCAAGGTCATAACGGATCATTATGTTACTTTTCGACTTCAGACAGTAGAGAGCGTTCTTGTAAATCACTTGACCGGTTCCCTCGCAATAGAAAGGCAGTTCGTACGTCTTGCTGACAAGCTCGTGTCTGAGAGCGAGTTCGGTGTCGTACTCGACTAGCGTGTTCGAACCAGAGTAACCGTACATCAGCCAAGTTTTCTCGGAGTTCTCTGGTATCACATCTCGCATTATACAACCTTTCTGGACGCCGACTTTGATGTCTCTGATGATTTTCCCAATCCCCACCAGTTCCTTCACGGCGCAGTCACCTGGAAGACACAAATAAAAGTAAGCAAATATTTAACTCGGGGCAGGTAATGTAAAATACTAGCAAAATTAACAAAAAAAGTCACGAAAAATATCAGTCAATGAAATGTGCAATGCTAATTAATTAATTAATGATCTTTAGAATGAGTATATGTTAAAGTGATCTTGGGAAAGCCTTGCCTCTGACAGGTATGAATGAAAAAAAAAACCCTCAAACGACAGCTTGACATCGAGGAAGCAAAATGGAAGACGAAAGCCGCTGAAAAGCTTACAAAAAGGAAGGAAAGGAGAGACGGCAAGGTGTGCATAGGCCTTCTCAGCCACAGCAAGAAATGCCTAGGTTAAGTCAGTATACCCCTTGGGGCATTAGCATCACTGACAAGACTTCGTGAATACCGAAACTAGCTGGTTAGATCTGCAAGTGTCATTTATGGTCGGACACGACCGACGAAGGTCTACTACTATGTCTTTGAATAAAAAAAAATAAGTAAAGATATTTTTATCACTTTGACGATTCACACACATATGTGTTTGACGACATGAGAAAAATATCATAGTTCTATTTTTTTTTTATTCCCTGCAAAAATAACTATAAGTTGCTTAAGAAATCCCAACGCTTAAAAAATATGCCCGAACTGGAATATTATTTTTAATCGCAAAAATAACTTTCGTAGAAAGTTGATTATAACGTTAGAAAAAAAGAATGCGATGCAATTTTTGTGGATAATTCTAATCTTTGAATAGTATTTATTGGATAAATAAAATAATTTCTAAATGTACAGATTCTAAAATTCTCGGTCTCGTTACCTTTTGAAAGAGAGGGTACAGTATCCGAACAAACACGCGCACACGCACCCCCACACACTAAAACAAAAAATAGAAGACAGATGTATTAAGTGCGATTCGTAAACCAATGTACACCTGCCTGTAACATTGACCTGCTTTGACCTCGTTACCAAACTTTTTGAAAGAGAAGGGACAGTAGCCGAATCAGAAAAAAACACAGAAGACAGCTGTGAGAGCATTATTTTAGTGCGATTCGCAAACCAATATACAACAGCTTGTTACGTTGATCACCTTCATCCTCGTTATGAGACCTTTTGAAAAAAAAGGGACAGTAGCCGAATCAGAAACCCCCCCACAGAAGACAGCTGTGAGAGCATGATTTTAGTGCGATTCGAAAACCAATATACAACAGCTTGTTACGTTGAGCACCTTCATCCTCGTTATGAGACTTTTTGAAAGAGAAGGAAAAGAAGCTGAATAAAAAAAAAACGACAGAAGATATATGTGAGAGCATGATTTCAGTGTGATTCTTAGATCAGTATATATCAGTCTGTGGCGTAAACCTGCCTTGCCCTCGTTATCAAACCTTTTGGAAGAGAAGGTAAAGTAGCCGGAACATCGAAACACGGTAAAAAAAGTCCGAGTAAAGATTATGTATATAACAATTCCTGATCTAAAATATCCGTCTGAGGACGAATACGCTCTATGATAAACTAGGTAGAATACGCGTTCCAGGATGTGTTAATAAAGCTTAGACCGTTTAGTAAATGTTCGAGGTCAAATGCAAATGTACTTAAAATCTGGTTAGCTTGTGTAGGTGTATTCGTACAAATCAAGGATACGTCCTCAACGATCAGTCCGACAGAGTGTGGGACGTTGTGATTTTTTGCTGGCCCTGCTCGATCGGGCTGAGGAATGGTTCTGTTCAGTCTCAGGAAGTCCACCCTTCAAATCTTTGCCTTCTCTTTGAGAATGAGTTTATTGCTAATCGCCTATGACGCCCCTACCGAAGAATGCCGACAGGGATGCTCAGACATGTTTTTGTTGGCCAGAGCGCGCTAATCTAAGTGCGCTGGCTTTTCAAAATCACACCTGACCGTGTGTCTAACCTCATGGAGAGGAAAACTGGGTTATCATTTCAATGTCCGGGGAGGGTCCCTGTTTACGTTCACCCCTCTTTCTTTCGGGCCCTAAAACTAACCTTCCCCTTGGACGTGGGAGGTTTGGCACGAGACGGACGGATTTCGTCCGAACTGCTGACCGGCAGTCTCGGTCAGGCCTTCGGCGTCCTCACTCCCGAAGACTTTAGCCCCGTATGTGACACTAACTAATGCGGACCACAAATTTGAACTTGGCTTGTTGGAATGTGAGGGGCATGAGATCCCGAGGCAAAGCTGCTCGCGTGCTAAGGGATCTCGTTGCCCGTAAGGTAGATGTAGCTGCGATTGAAGAGACCCACTTCTGTTCGTACGGGGATTGTAATGTGCTGACTGACGATTTTGACATCTACTCAGCATATGGCAATGTTCGTAGGTGTGGCATCTCGATGATGGTTAGACGCAGCCTGTCGGCGAACGTTAGCGTGGTTCATACGGATGCGGCGGGACGGCTGGTCGTGGTCGATGTTGCCGTTGAAAACAGTAAGTTTCGGATCGTTGCGGTTTATGCGCCCAACATTGCTGGCGAGAGGGTTTCCTTTTTTCGACGATTGGAGGCGTTCCTCGGGGGTCCGGAGCGAGTAGTTTTAATGGGGGACTGGAATGCCATCCTAGACCCCAAGATAGATAAGGTCGGTGGGAATAGAGGGTCGGCGTGGTGTGAGAGCAGTCTGTCTGACCTGATGGCCTCGTGCGATCTTGTCGACAGATTTCGCGTCGATCATCCAGGGCGGGAGATGTGGACGTGGTATACTAGCGCGGCCTTCTGTCCGAGTACCTACTTGGACAGAATGTTAGTTAGAAGAGGCGACATAGATTTCTTATCTTGTCCCACGTTCACTATGTTAGGATATTCGGACCATAAATTGGTTATGGCCCGTCTAAACTTAAGCGATAGGCCTAGGTTGGCTGGGTACTGGAAGTTTAATACCTCCTTGCTGGAGATACGCGACTTCCGGGAACAGCTGACATTACTACTTCAGCAGGGATTAGTGGGGGTGGTTATCGGGAGTAGATACTGGGTCAAAACTAAGGCTCGTGTTAGAAGCTTTTGTGTCCGCTACAGCCAGCGCCTAGCTCAAGATCGGGCTAGGACGCAAAAGCATGCAGAGGATAAGATGACCCGGCGGTGGCGGGGGGGATCCCCTAGAGATAGCATTAATTACGGGGGACCTCAATCGCTTGGCCAGCGAGCGATATGAGGGACAAGTAGTTAGAGCTAGGTTAAAGAAAGTCTCTAACGAAGCCGTGAACGTTGACGCTGTTGAGCGTAAGGCTGCTTTACGTCGTGGCTCGGATGGGTACATTCGGAAGGTGAAAAACCTGGAAGGGCATACCCTTGTATCAACTCGTGAAATTTGTGAGGGGTTCCGTGAGCATTTGGAGGAACGCTTCACCCAACTGCCCAGACTCCGCGGCCAGGAGTTTGACAGCTATTTGGCTGACTCGCCCCGCCTCGAGGCGGCTCGAGCAGCTGGCTGTGATGGCAGGATTACGGAAGGCGAGATCGTTACTGCGTTGAAGCAGGTCGGCTTGAACAAATCTCCAGGACTCGATGGTCTGCCGTACGAAATGTATTTGAGGCTGTCGCCCATGTTTGTCCCAATTCTGAAGGATGTGTTTAACCACTGGTTCGCTCAGGAGTCAATCTCTGGACAGGTAACCAAAGGAGTGGTCACATTACTGAAGAAGGGGGACCAACCTGGTGGGGGTAATTTAGACGATTACAGGCCCATAACTCTGCTAAACACAGAGTTAAAGATTTTGGCCCGCGTTCTTGCGAACCGCCTGCAGGTTGTTATCGGTGATTTGATCAAGCCTGAGCAGAACTTTGCTGTGAAGGGGAGGTCGATTCAGAACAACTTGCATTTGATTCGCATGATCATAGAGGGGACAGAAGACGACGCTGAAGCCGCGCTGATCAATTTAGATCAGTCCAAGACTTTCGATAGGGTCGACCATGGCTTTCTGAAAGCTGTTTTAGCGGCTGCCGGTTTTGGTCCGGACTTCCGCAGGTGGATCTCCATTCTGTATGACTCGCCGACGGCAGTGGTGCAAGTCAATGGAAAAAGGTCGGAATCGTTCGTTGTTTCTCGGTCGGTACGTCAGGGTTGTCCGCTGTCGCCCCTGCTCTACATCCTGGCGTTGGAACCCTTCCTTCGCAAATTAAGGGATGAGGCGACAACACCAGTCCTGCGCGAGATCGCTATCCCTCCTCGCAAAGCGCGAGTCAGGGTTTCCGCGTTTGCCGATGATGTCACCGTTTTCGTGTCGAGCCGTACTGACATTCGAACGGTGATTAAGGCGCTCGCTCGGTACGAAGAAATGACAGCAAGTCGCAACCGCAGCAAGTCGAACGGCCTGCAGTTGGGTGCCTGGAGCGGAGAGACCGCTCTTCCAGGTGACTTCAGCTGGTCGGATGGCCCGGTTCGAATCCTCGGCGTGTGGTTCGGACCGGGCCTCCAGCTGGAAAAGAACTGGTCGGAAGTACATACAAAGGTCGAATCGTCGGTCCGGGCTTGGATTCGAAGGAGCTTTCCTTAAAGGGCAGAGCGGAGGCGTGCGCCACTTACGTCTTCCCTCTCATCCTTTACTGGCTGTCTGTACTACCACTGCCTGCGGCCCGCCTTCACGCTTTCAAACGCTTACTCTTCTTGCTTCTTTGGAAGGGCCGGAAAGCGTACGTCCGCAGACAGGTCTGTACTCAAGTTCCGAGTGTGGGAGGCTTGGGGATACCTGACTTGGCAAGTCATCGACATGCCGAGAGACTGGCTTTCCTGAGTCGGACTTTGATGGAAGACACTCCGTGGGTCCCTGCGGTCGGGAGCGCCTTTCCCAACCTCATACCCGACCTCTCGGCCGAAGGTCGACGTAGGTCGAGAGGGAACCCCTTGTTCTTCACCGAATGCCGGGCCGCGCTTAGAGCGTTGCCGGGGTCCAGTAACCTTGCCCGGTCTAGGAAGAGACTATATCGGGATCTAGTGGAGGGTACCGCTTCGGACCCACTTGAGGAGCGGCTTGGATTGTCGAGGGAGGAGGCCCGCTCCCAGTGGAGTTGGGCGCCGGGCCAGAGTTATCTCAACAATTCTGGGTATTCTCTGACCTGGCGACTGGTTCGGAACGCACTGCCCCTCTATGGCAGATTACGCAGAGATGGCTTAAGGGACGTCCCCTTATGCCCGCGCTGTGAAGACGACGAAGAAGAAACGGCCGAGCACGCCTTTTTCACCTGCAGCAAAGTTCGACGTCTCTGGGAATACGTCAGAGAGGTGACGGCTCGCATCGACGCCGAGCAGCCGATGGTCCTGGATGTCGCATCTGTCATCAACAACGCAGCTCCGCAGCGGACGGGGGAAAAACGAATGGTGTTTCTGACCATCCTAGCCGTAGCGAGACTAGTGACGTGGGTTACACGTCTTGATGAGGTTCATGGGGTTGGATCGGTTTCAGATCGCGATCTGGTAGTTTACTTTAAACATCAACTTAAAGTGAAAATCAGATGCGATTGGAAACGATTACATCGCATGGATTTCAATAGGAGATGGGTGCATGACACTAGTTTGTGCATCCGACGAGGCGCCAAGTTTGAGTTCGTGTTCCCTCCATAGTTATGGCACACGCGGTACTGGGTTCTACGGAACCCACCTCTGTAGACTTTTTTTTAACTAAAAGAGCAACTCTTAACTAGTAGGAATGAGAGATATCCTGTCCCTTTTTTATTTTTGCCGGCACTAGAGAGCTTCCAAAGATTCCCACTTCCATTGTTTTACTTTGCCCCCGGTCTTTTGGAACCTTTGGCATTACTATCTTGGAAGCCGCCACCCACCCCTAGATCCCATTCTCCGATGAATTTATTTTTTGAATACCCCTCTTTTAAGTTCCCACTCCCATTTAGGGACCGACCCGCTTGTTTTCGGTCTTGGGACGGAAAACAGCGGGTGGTCCAACACTTAGCAACGAGGGAAAGACGGGCCATACTAACCCCCCTTTTTATCATTTTATTTGGTTCTTTATATTTCTTTCTTTTTGGGTGTTTTTAATATTTTTTCCCACTCCCACGATACTTATTATTTACAACGTCGACTTTTGGGGATATGTTAAGTAGGGATCCATCCACAGAGTGAATGCGGTATTTTGGTGCAAGAATCTGGTTAAGAGTAAGCAAAAGTTTTCTTTTCTGTTTTTGTTGTATTTTTTGATGACAATAAAAAATGTTAAAAGCTTGTCTCACTTATCCCCGACCCCCCCTCCCCCTACATCTCGGGCGCTATGCCTAAGGTCTGGTGAGTTCCCAAGGTTTGTAAAATCTTCATCTGTAGATAAAGATGGAGGTTGTCCGAGGGAATTCACCGGCCTAAATAACTTCTTGGCCTTTTGGCTAAGATCAAAGTGTAGTATCTGTTCCGATGGATACTGCACGCCTGTCCTGTGCAGTTCTAGGAGGTCCACCCTCCCAGGCTTTGCCTCCCCTCTTTGGGGAGGAGTAAGTTTATTGCTTACTGTCTGAGGCGCCCCTACCGGGGAATGCCGACGGGGCTGCCCAGGCAATTTTTAAATGGCCAGAGTGCTCACCTCTCGAGCGCTGGCTTTTCAAACCCCACTTTCTCGACCCGATCTTGGGTCACATCTTACTTGTGGGAGTAATATAAAACTGGCCTTGTGCCTAACTCCTGGTTAGGAGTAAATAAAACCTGGGTAATTAACAATAGGTACAGTTCGTTCGATAAAAAATAGGTTGTAGGATTTCACATAATCAATAAGTTTCGACTAATGTATTATGTAGCAAGGTGTTCGAAGTTGGGGTTATGCTCGAACCAGAAAGAATAGCTGAAACGATCTGTTGTCTTAGACATTTTTTCTTTCTTTCTTTAACATTGGACTGGTTTAGCACCCACTTGCATTTTTCTTTCCTTTTCCTTTTGTCGCGACTCGTTTTATCTATCTAACGACCGATTGTAGGGTCGGGGCCCACAGTTTGAGCAACCCTGATATAAAATAACTCACCTTTGAAATCTAGTGACGTGACAAATGAGAGCAAACGAGTCATCGCTGTACATAGTGAAATAGCAGCAGCAGAAGCAGCAAGCCATCTTAAGAACGGAATCGCATACAAGGTCGGAACATTAATTACATAGTGCCACAAGACTGCGGGTTGAAACATTACAGAATACTTCACCTGATTGAGCCCTCTGGTTGAAAAGTCCAGTTATAAGACATGCGGAACCTTTTGATATTCGTTGAAAAAACATCGCTGACAACGCCGCCGAAGCGCCGTGCAAGTATTTTATTTACCTTCTTCCCAAGAGGTTAGACACAAGGTCACATGTGGTTTTCAAAAGCCAGCGCACTAGGATAAACGCGCTCTGACCAACAAGAAATGCCTGAGCATCCCCGTCGACATTCTCCGGTTATCAATTAACTAAATCCTTTTCAAAGAGAAGGAAAAAGCTTGAGAGGATGTATCTCCCAAAGACTAAACGGAAACATATCCCAGCCCGACGGAGCAGGGTCAGAAGAAACCACAACGGCCTATCTTCTGTCTGACTGATCGTCGAGGACGTATCCTCGAATGCTACGAACCTACCTACACAAGCTGGGCAGGTAAGAATAATCTGATAACTAATATTATTCTCCCGTTGTTTCGATTGGAAGTGGCTGGAACCTGTGCTCTCTAAGGTTTCCGTCAGAATTGCAGGTGCAAGCAATAACTGAAAATATACTTACCCAGGTAGGTTTGACGAAACACTAATGAACACTAAACCCATTGAAAATATCGATAACAAAACATGATTGAGATTAAAATAAACATTAATAATGACCAAAATGAGAAACCTTTCCAACCATCGATTGTCATGACCGATAGCATCCTTCCCGAAAGTTCAACGTTCAAACTCCTCAGCTTAACATTCACAGGTAACATTAATTGGAATAAGTACATAGAAGATATTGCCAAGCCTGCTGCAAAGAAAGTAGGCTCCCTCTACCGGACTAGAAAACTTCTCACGCCTGTCAGTATCCTATATCTGTATCAATCCACCATTTGATCATGTATGGAGTATTGTTGCGATATCTGTGCTGATGAACCAACCATTAGTCTTTCCCGCTTGGATTAAGCGCAAAAAAGAATTTCTAACCTATTAGTTCCCGCACTCTCTGTCAAGCTCCAGCACTGTCGCATCGCCACATGTTTCATCCCTATTTCATCCCTGTTCTTGTTTTACACGTACTTCCACGGAACGTGCTCCGACGAACTCACTGCACTTGTGCTTCCCCCCTCCAACGTAACTACTGCCGATTATCCGACTAGCGGACTCCCACCCCTTCACTGTAAACGACCCTAGATCCATTTATTCAGTTGAGTCAATTTTGAGCGGAAGTCTTCATCGATGGCTAATGATTAAAGCAATTACGCTGGATGGGTAGCGCACATGTTACGAAAATACCTGCGTAGATGGTTAAATTTTCATGAGCACTGAGGATATCCTCTTCAAGAAAAATTGATGCTTTATTCATTTTGAGCACTATCTATATCATGAGGAGATATAGAATTGAGGTAGGCCGAAACAATTGTTTGCTAGGAAAAACTGCTTTTTTTAAAAAAATAATTTGTAAAATTTTACTCCCTCCATTTACTGACGTTTACGTAATAGTAAAATATTTTATCTATCTATCTATCTATCTATCTATCTATCTATCTATCTATCTATCTATCTATCTATCTATCTATCTCTTTTTGTCTATCTATCTATCTATCTATCTATCTCTTTTTGTTTATCTATCTATCTATCTATCTCTTTTTGTTTATCTATCTATCTATCTATCTCTTTTTGTTTATCTATCTATCTATCTATCTCTTTTTGTTTATCTATCTATCTATCTATTTATCTCTTTTTGTTTATCTATCTATCTATCTATTTATCTCTTTTTGTTTATCTATCTATCTATCTATTTATCTCTTTTTGTTTATCTATCTATCTCTTTTTGTTTATCTATCTATCTATCTATCTATCTCTTTTTGTTTATCTATCTATCTATCTATCTCTTTTTGTTTATCTATCTATCTATCTATCTATCTCTTTTTGTTTATCTATCTATTTATCTATCTCTTTTTGTTTATCTATCTATCTATCTCTTTTTGTTTATCTATCTATCTATCTCTTTTTGTTTATCTATCTATCTATATATCTATCTATCTCTTTTTGTTTATCTATCTATCTATCTATCTATCTATCTATCTATCTATCTCTTTTTGTCTATCTATCTATCTATCTATCTATCTATCTCTTTTTGTTTATCTATCTATCTATCTATCTATCTCTTTTTGTTTATCTATCTATCTATCTATCTATCTCTTTTTGTTTATCTATCTATCTATCTCTTTTTGTTTATCTATCTATCTATCTATCTATCTATCTATCTCTTTTTGTTTATCTATCTATTTATCTATCTCTTTTTGTTTATCTATCTATCTATCTATCTCTTTTTGTTTATCTATCTATCTATCTCTTTTTGTTTATCTATCTATCTATATATCTATCTATCTCTTTTTGTTTATCTATCTATCTATCTATCTATCTATCTATCTCTTTTTGTCTATCTATCTATCTATCTATCTATCTCTTTTTGTCTATCTATCTATCTATCTATCTATCTATCTCTTTTTGTTTATCTATCTATCTATCTATCTATCTATCTATCTCTTTTTGTTTATCTATCTATCTATCTATATATCTCTTTTTGTTTATCTCTCTTTCTCCCCCACCCTCTCTCTCTCTCTCTGTATGTCTGTATCTTTCTCTATATCTATCTATCTATCTATCTATCTATCTATCTATCTATCTATCTATATATCTATCTATCTATCTATCTTTGCTCTCTCTACCTATCTATTTATCTATCTATCTATATTCTGATGTTTCATTGACTGACGTTTAAAATTACTTCAATTTATTATTCTTTTCTACGAAGTTAATTTTGTTTGTCATGCTCACCAAAATGATACCCAAAAATATGGCTGCTACAAGCACACACCTGCGTTTTAAAAAAAAATTCTTATCATTCATTTAATTTATCTAACGACCCACTGAAGGGTTGGGACCCACAGTTTGAGAAACCCTGATATAACATAACTCACCTTTGAAATCTTTAAAATTCGAAGCAGAGACAGAATTTATCTGGTGTGAGAGAAGTTCGTCTTTCAATCCGGCCAACGTCC
Organism: Sepiola atlantica; assembly: GCA_963556195.1. Lineage (NCBI taxonomy): Eukaryota > Metazoa > Mollusca > Cephalopoda > Sepiida > Sepiolidae > Sepiola > Sepiola atlantica. Next base: position 20,643,212 of record OY744550.1, on the reverse strand, counting down.
GTCCGAGGTACTGAACCCCCTTCTCGTGCTCTGCGGTCATATTTAACATTTTCTCAAATACCTTTCGAGTGAACTGGGTAAGCGTGTTCACGGTGCTGGTCAGTTCGGTGAGTAAACGGTTCTGTAGGACGAAATAAGTACCGATGACGAATTGCTGGTTTTGTAAGTAGGAAAGGTAAGCTTCCCTTTCTTCCTCATTCGAGCCACCGGCCTCGTTCTTGATTTGCGATAGTTTTCGCAAACGTCGTTTCAGACCCATATTACCATCTGCAAAAAGAAAAGATAAAACTTATTTGTGTGTTAGGTAAGGTATGCATGAAAACAAACAGATTGGAAAAGTCTATTAGCTAAATGGGGGAAAACGGCAGAGCGGACTTTCTCACTGGGTACCAAGGACGCTCTCTAGCGCTGGCTCTCGCTGGGGGTTCACCGTACAATAAAAGTGTGAGAATTGAGTAAGTTGGACGTGGAAAATCAAATAAGGCAAGCTATCAACATTCTGTAAAAAAAACCCTCGGCATTATGTTTCGAATTTGTTTAGACGAATATTGATAATGTGGCTTATTTGGCTAATTTGGCATATTTGGCTTATTTGGCATATTTGGCTTATTTGGCTTATTTGGCTTATTTGGCATATTTGGCTTATTTGGCATATTTGGCTTACTTGGCATATTTGGCTTATTTGGCTAACTTGGCTTATTTGGCTTATTTGGCTTATTTGGCATATTTGGCTTATTTGGCTTACTTGGCTTATTTGGCTTATTTGGCTTATTTGGCTAACTTGGCTTATTTGGCTTATTTGGCTTACTTGGCTTATTTGGCTTATTTGGCTTACTTGGCTTATTTGGCTTATTTGGCTTATTTGGCTAACTTGGCTTATTTGGCTTATTTGGCTTACTTGGCTTATTTGGCATATTTGGCATATTTGGCTTATTTGGCTTATTTGGCTTATTTGGACTACTAGTCTCATCTTTAATGCTTTTATATTCTTCGAATGAGCCACATCAAATCAACACCTTTCTAAACCCATAACTTTACTCATGTTATTTTATTTTATTTATTTATTTATTTATTTATATACTTCCCTCACACAGCGGTAAGATGTGACACAAAGTCGGAAAGTGGGATTGGAAAGCCAGCGCCCGAGAAGATGAGCGCTCTGGCCTACAAAAATGTCTGGGCAGCCCCGTCGACATTCCCCGCTAAATGCGTCTCAGACGAATAGCAATAACCTAACCCCTTCTCAAAAGATGAGAAGGCAAAGCCTGGGAGGATGGATCTCCTAGAACTGCACAGGGCAATCCCTGAGACCGGCGGAATCAAGACCCGAAGGCAAAGACGGCAGCGGTCTATAGGGTGCAGCATCCATCGGAACAGATACTACACTTTGATCTCATACAAAAGGCCAAGAACAGATATTTTCTTTTTTACTCGTGTTTTTAATCGCAAAGTTTAAACCATAGCAGTATGATTGTGATTGATTTGAAACATTTAAGGCAAGATTTCATTCCCAAACCAAACCCATAACGAACTCTAACGTAGTGATGGTAAGCTGCACCAAGACTGAGAGTTGTGTAAGTGGTGGTGATACTAATTGTTGTGACCTTGTAAAGGGACCGGAATGAAAACACGAACTCGGGGTTTAGAGAAAAAAAGTATATTGAAGAAAATATAATACAACAGAGAACAAGAGTGGTTGTACACAAGTCTTGACTGCCAGTATCAGACTGGGGTTGATTCAAGTATTTAATTTCTTTCCACCACAGGGATATGTGGCACAAGGCCGGAAGGTGGGGAGAGTAAAGCTAAGCGCCCCTAAAGAAGGAGCACTCTGGCCTATCAAAAATAGCCTATGCAGCCTCGTCGGCATTCCTCGGTCAGAGCGCCTTAGGCAGTAAGCAATAATCTTACTCCACCCCAAAGAGGGAAGGCAAGGCCTGGGAGGGTGAACCTCCTCGGACAACCCAGGACTTAACCCGTCGGCCCGATTGATAAAAGGCCACCAAAGTGGCCCATTCCCTGCCGGACCGACTGCCGAGAACGAATCATCAACAGGTGTTACTCAGTCCGAAGACTGGGGTTGATTCAACACTGAGAAGCAGGTTCTCCTAGTATTCATGGTGAATGAAAGAATCCAAAGTCCGTTATAGGTAAAGTACCATAACACTAATTGTTATGAAAAGTGCCCTAAAAGAATTTAGGGTAAGTTTGGAATTTAGTGAAGAATGCGTTCTTCGAATTCGATTATGTTTTGACGAATATTGCGAGTGTCGTTTGATTTGAAAAGTAAACAAAAGTTATTCGTCAGTTAGTTAAAGTATGTATAAAACAAGTAAATATGATATGCTATCGGTGTAATCGGACCATATCAGATAGGATTTTGTCACTGGTTAGCGAGGACGTCCTCAGCGCTTGTTCTCATTGGGAGAATGGACATCGGGGCTCCAATGGTAAATATAATAGAAGATTGCGAGAAAAAGATGTGGTCGACACTGTAACGTCAAATAAAACAAGCGATGAAAATTCTTTTTTGTGTTTCTCGAGTCTTCTGCGGGAAATTGGCAGCCTCTCCTCCTACGAAGTATTGAGGGCCGAATTACGTTACAAAGCTATCGGATAGTTTTACTATTTTAAAGATGGTAAGTCATCTCTGCGCCTCGAGTGAATTGTTTCTAATCTAATATGTAATTTACAGAGTTGTTGGAGTTAAGGTTATGGTAAGGATTACGGGTAGGCTTAGTTGGTGTTAGGGTTAATAGGTAGATCATATATCGTAATGTAAACAACTCGGTAAATCAAATATTAAATTAGAAACAATTCGGTAGATCAAAACGATACGGTAGATCACATATTGGAAGAGCACAAAATTTCTCTTGCTGACATATTTACTTTTAGTTCAGTGGCAGTGTGGACTTCTGAGGTTATGGACCCTCGTTCACTTACTTTCCATAACCGTAGCATTATTTCGTGTCTTTTTAAACAATAAGCCGTGTGAGCACAGGATGGCTGTTACAGCACATCTTATCGACAGTGGTCAAACTTCATGACATTTTAAAAGCGGCCCCGGTGAAAGAATAGAACCTCCTTCCCCCTTTTATGCTTCATACTGTTTTTCCACAGCAACAGAGAGAAAAGTTGTCATGAATTATCATAGATTTTGATTTGAACAATTATATTTGTTTGTGCGAGAGACAGGGACATCGGAAGAATGCGCTTTGCCTCGGATATTTGTTGTTACAGACCTTTTCGGAAGTCGGCTCAACTTGAAGGCACGTGACTCAAGAACACCTTAGATAAGGTACGTAGAATTTTTGTGTGAGAAAAAAAAAATCACGCATAAAAGGGTTGATTTCTGATTTTATTTATATTTAAATAATCGTTAAAAGATAATGCTGATTCTCAAATTTCTAACAAATCTCGACACTTTTAAAGACCATTGAATACGTACATTTTTATCAGACCACTAGAAGTTGACCCGTTCCAAGACGAGTAGCAGAACAGTTTCGTACGACGTTCATGTCCCTTTACATGGATTAAAATCAAGATATGATGCTACTAAACCTTATGTCTAGAATCCTTATTCAAAATTTGATCAAAAACTATGTCCATTATGACGTCATACCCCACAATGTATAAGTCTTGATGAAGAAAACAAAAACTTTGCTCTCGTATGCAGGCAAGTTAAACATATATGTTATTTACTATTGTTAAAATAAGTAATAAAAACACTGTGGATTCTTAAGCTCTACTAATAGCAAAACAAACAAACTTTATATTAACAAGCCGCGCATGCGTGGTCCCCCTCCGTATGTGACTCGATGTGGCGAGTGTAAAATGCAATAAATTTGGGCAATTTGGAGCATTTTTGACCCCCATTGTACCCCCTGGGGGCGCGAACCAGAATTTTTCTGAGGTCAAGGATGCTCATCTTATATCCAGAACAATTGCGTCTACATTTTGGCCAAGTTTCAGAAAAATTGAATGGATGGATCAAACGTTATGGGAGAAAAGGGTATATTTTTTTGCCATTTTGGGAGCTTTTGACCCCCTGGGGGCGCGAACCAGATTTTTTCCAAGATCAGCGATACTTATTTTCTATTAGGAACAATTGCCTCCACATTTTGGCCAAGTTTCAGAGAAATTGAATGAATGGATGAAAAGTTATGGGGCAAAAAAGTCATTTTTTGCCATTTCGGGGCCTTTTGACCCCCTGTGGGGGGGGGGGGGGGCTAACCATATTTTTTTCAAAAATCGGAGAATCTCACTTTTTAACCTGACCAAAGTTACAACTTTATGCAAAATTTCAGAGAAATTCAATGGATGGTTGCGGAGAAAAATGCGGACGGACGGACGGACGGACGGACGGAAGGAAATGCCTCAAAACATAGGTCTCCCGATTTTATAAATCGGGGGACCAATAAAATTATTGCTATATGAGAAAATCAGATTGTAAATAAGCATTTTATTTTTTTTATATAAAGAATAAAGAAAATCTTTGTCAAAAACAAAATAAGAAAAAAATGTATGCTCGCTCTATTTGTGGCAAAGATAGTGACCTCTTCTGTGGGAGTTGGTGCTCATCGTTACATTTCGCAATTCTTGTGCCAGACTTGGATTGCGAGTACAATAATTCACTGCACTGAAAAATGTCACCACGGGGCTGGACAAGATTGTTTATGAAACCCCGGTATTTGACGAGTGCAAGACAGGTTAAAAAAGAAAGAAGGTTAAATCGACTGTCAGCCAAGATCTGTTGAAAGCTCAGAATTCTGACAATGTGTGTGTCTCTCCACTCTCCCTCTCCCCCCATCTCTCTCTCTCTTTCTCTCTCTCTCTCTCTCTCTATCTCTCTCTCTTTCTCTCTCTCTTTCTCTCTCTCTCTCTCTCCCTCTCCCCCCATCTCTCTCTCTTTCTCTCTCTCTCCACTCTCCCTCTCCCCCATCTCTCTTTCTCTTTCTCTCTCTATCTCTCTCTCTCTCTCTCTCTCTCTCTCTCTCGCTTGGTCTACGACAAATGAAGTGTTAGCAATTGGCTCCTGAAATCTGAACGAGGAAGACGCGTACTTTGACACGCTTGCCAAACTCAGCCGAACACTTTTCGGCATTAATAAATATATATATTTTCATGTATAAAATGCCTTGCCCCCTGATTACAGAGCGTTCTATTGTAGCACAGCGGTCCCTTCAAACAACTAATTCATTGGAGAGAATTAGACGCCTAATGAAGCCAGACCTAATATTGACGCAGCCAGCCGGGTATAATTAACCGTTTCGTTAAAGGGATGCGCCTATCGTTTAGTCCGGAGGGCTAGTGTCGTACCGTGCCAGGACTATAAGAGTCCTTCTACAGACGTCACCACAGCGCGATAACACTAAGTAACACTCTGGATCGTGTTACATATTGACATTAAAATGTCTAGCAATAATAAACATGTTCTACATGCTTAATAATTGATATGTACTCTTTGTTGTACTTATGAGTCACCTTTTATTAAGGTCCAAAGGCCACTCGAGGACAAGGGCTACTGAGATTGTCAGTTGGCGATGAACAACACCTTGAGAGGATTTGAAACGATTGGTGAAATTGATTATTTAAGTGACAAGATCGACAAGAATTTGTTAACATTGGACTTGAAAACGACCAGCTAAACAGCAACACATATAATCCAGAGATGTAAAGTCCTTGGCAAGAAACTTTGCTCATGGAAATTTCGTTTAGTTTTAGGTACACAGAGGAAGAACCGAGAATTATATACAGTGGTTGCAGCTAGACGAGTTTACAGGAGGAGAACCAGTTGAACACCTAACATTAAAATAACGATAGAGCAGAGAAAGACTAACAACATCTCTTCTATCAGAAAGGAGTTCTAATGAAGGGAAAATGATACCCCCATTAGATTTGAAAGTCGATTTTGTACTCTGTCAAGGCAGAAAAGTGTACTCTGCACTTCCCCAAATATCTGAACCTCCCCAAATATCTGCACCTCCCCAAATATCTGCACCTCCCCAAATATCTGAACCTCCCCAAATATCTGCACCTCCCCAAATATCTGCACCTCCCCAAATATCTGCACCTCCCCAAATATCTGAACCTCCCCAAATATCTGAACCTCCCCAAATATCTGCACCTCCCCAAATATCTGCACCTCCCCAAATATCTGAACCTCCCCAAATATCTGCACCTCCCCAAATATCTGAACCTCCCCAAATATCTGAACCTCCCCAAATATCTGCACCTCCCCAAATATCTGAACCTCCCCAAATATCTGAACCTCCCCAAATATCTGAACCTCCCCAAATATCTGCACCTCCCCAAATATCTGAACCTCCCCAAATATCTGCACCTCCCCAAATATCTGAACCTCCCCAAATATCTGCACCTCCCCAAATATCTGAACCTCCCCAAATATCTGAACCTCCCCAAATATCTGAACCTCCCCAAATATCTGCACCTCCCCAAATATCTGAACCTCCCCAAATATCTGCACCTCCCCAAATATCTGAACCTCCCCAAATATCTGAACCTCCCCAAATATCTGAACCTCCCCAAATATCTGCACCTCCCCAAATATATGCACCTCCCCAAATATATGCACCTCCCCAAATATCTGCACCTCCCCAAATATCTGAACCTCCCCAAATATCTGCACCTCCCCAAATATCTGAACCTCCCCAAATAGCTGCACCTCCCCAAATATCTGAACCTCCCCAAATATCTGCACCTCCCCAAATATCTGAACCTCCCCAAATATCTGCACCTCCCCAAATATCTTCACCTCCCAAAATATCTCAACAGTGATTCATCTTAACAGAATTTAAAAACCTCCCCAAAACAGTCGACAATAACAAAACAGTATGGGCATGTAGCGTGACACCTACTATGCATTATAAAGAAGGGACGGTGTACTATAACTTACGCTCACAAATAAATATGAAATGGATTTTTTGGTGAGAAAAAAGCGAAGAAAGTAAAAACATAATTCCATACTGACGAGCGTCAAATACAAACGCGAAACATATTTATCAATAATAATTATTAATAATCGCTTACAAAGTTCATGAGATACGAAGTTGATGATTCATAAATTAGCCACGTTGCATGGCGCTCTCACTTGCGATTTTGGTGTCATCCTAAGTTGGGAGCTGCAAATACACAAACTACGCCTGAAAACTACATCTAAAAATGCTATCACATTTTTTTTTGTATAGAGTTCGGCTCCAAAACGACAAAAAAGACGAAATTGTAAAACTATCAAGTCACGTGGCCCGTTTTCAAATACGTTCCCAGGAAGAAGAAAAAAATCATTTGTGTACGCCTAACTAAAATTCGTCCTACTAGCCGATCGTAGCTATTAAAAAAAATTTAACAAGCCCACGAAAAAGACTCACCCAGTCAATCGAAAAGAAAAATGATGTAAAAGATAGGACATGTTCGTTTACGCTATCCTGCTCTCGCTAAGAGGCAGGAAGGGGCATGACTACTATAAACTTACTCTCACACATATTCACAATGACTAAGTAATTTTAAAATTATAATAAGTAAAACATTTTTTTAAAAGATCGATTCGCGCGCATGAGCGTCAATAATGTATATGCGCTTGGTAAGTTCCTTAACGATTCAACTTATTATAATGAATTGTTGAATATGTATTGTAGGTTATATAAGGCCTCTTTTCTGTGTGAGCACGTTCGTTAGTGGTATCGCTAACTACTATTAACGTAATTCAAAGCTCTTTGTAAATAAGCAAATAGAGCACTGTCTAGTAGTTTACAGTGCTTATATAAAAGCATTAAGATATCACTTACCATCATCTCCTACCTCGTAGTCATGTGGTTAGAATCGCCGACTATCATCTAGATAGTCGCAGGTTCGATTTCGGCTTAGGGTGGATGCAAATCTAGCCGTACTGAAGTAATTTGATACGGCGAAAAAGTTTGTCTGTGGATGACTATATATATATATATATATATATATATATATATATATATATATGTACAAGTGTTGTTTAATATGTTTTCTACTAAGACATATAACGTATACGTTGGCGTGGCTACTACAACTTTGTCGAGAAGATTAACAATGCATTTATCCCCTACTAGCGCCATAGCTCAGCACCTTACAAATCAGCATTCCTGCTCCCGCTTCCAATTTCGAAAACACCACAATATTAGAACATCCAATAATAAAAAAAAAATGTATATATTAGAAGCGTTATACATCAAAACAAAATAAAAACAGCCGTTAACAGAATTAATTTTAACAGTAGTTATAACATTCTAAAATTTTTGTTTGTAGAATTCGTCGTTGAATTGGAAATATGTTACGTCAGTGATGAGTCTAATTATTTCTATTAAAATTTTGGGAGGAAATGGTAAGTCGGTTTTGATTTTCTTTAGATGTGTGTGGAGTAAGTTTAAGCATTTTTTAACTGGGACATTTGTGTAAAGCGCTGTTACATCTAGGCTATGTATGTTTTTCTTTTCTACGTTAATGTTTTTTTGATTATTTTGTTAAGAAGGTCGCCTGAGTTTTTGATGTGGGAGGGGCTGATGGTACCCATTAGTGTGGTGAGAATGTTAACTATGGCCCGTGCGATTTTGTGTGTGGTACTACCTATGCTTGATACAATAGAGCGCATGGGGATGTCCGGTTTGTGGGTTTTGGGGAGCCCGTATAGTGTAGGAATGATGAGGTGATACTCAATATATGATGTCCATTTTTTTTTGTTCTTGATTAGGTGTTTGAAAGATTTATTGAAATGTTCTATGTTTTTGTTTATAGTTTTTTGGGTCAGTTTTAGTGTATGTGTGTTTTCGTCGGATAACAGAGTAGTGACTTTAGTTCCGTATTAATAATATAATTCCCGCCAAAACTACCTATTAATATCAGTATTGACCCAATGGTGTTTACTTGATTGTCCTGAAGATGAACTCGGATGTGTCTGCAAGTACTTGGGACACCTACAGTTATGGCAGATTAATTCAGCCAATCCCCGACCGAAACAAAGACCCTGATTCGGCAAATGGAAAGGATCCCCTCAAGGATATCTAGACAAAAGCTGTCTGTAATATTAGACAACACTTGTATCACCGAGAAAATACTGCTTAAATATATATATATATATATATATATATATATATATATATATATATATATATATATATATATATATATACATATATGTGTATGTATACATGCATACATACACACACACACACACACACACATATATATATATATATATATACATGCCATACACTTTACGCTTTACGAGGCAGGTGAAGCTAGGGCTGTAGCGCTTGACATATCCAAAGCATATTAGACAACACTTGTATCACCGAGAAAATACTGCTTAAATATACATATATATATATATATATATATATACACATATATATATATATATATATATATATATATATATATATATATATATATATATATACATACATTTATATACATACATACATACATGGTATATATATATATATATATATATATATATATATATATATATATATATTCTTTTTCTCGTTTTTTCTTTCTTTTCTTTTCTTCCTTGGTTCCTACCCTTTCTTCTGTCTCTATATTTTGTCTAGCGTTTTTTTTCTCTTCCCTTTTTTTCTCTTCCCTTACTTTATGCTATCCCACAATTCCCAAGTAATTTTTATACATTGCAACAGTTCGCTTTGACTCCATTGAGATTTTGTCATTGTTTTTGCCTTGGAATACGCTTAACTGAAAACAGGAAGAATATTGTGTTCCTTAACATGGCCAATCTTATTTGATCCCTTCTCCGAGGACAACAGACCTGGGTGGAATCGTCGTCATTGGATTTTTATACAGATTCCTCTGGATTTACCAATATTTCTGAGCCCCACGCTTTTTTTTTTGATTTCATTATTGATGATTCTCATACCCGTTTGAACTTTAAAATTTTTTAAAAAACTCTTTCAAATTTAGAACTTTGACAGTCCTATCCTGTCAACTTATCAATCATAATTTTTCCTCTGATGATAAGATTTTAATCTTTGAAAAGCCTTGTTTAAGGAATGAAAGAGAAGAAAAATAAATGTTTTTTTTATTAACTAAACTGCTTCTTGTTTTGAACAACTGAAGATATCGATTTGCTTCCATTTGCAGGTCTAATCAATTTTCATTAACTTACCATATTTTTGCTCTATCCAGTATATTGAGCTTTCCTTATTTCACAATAGGTCCAACTCTCTAAAAGTTTACCTTTTAGTTATAATTTACATACTTATAATTTACAGGTTGTCCTTGATAGCCGTTCATCCGAGCAACATGACATAAATGCTGGTGTACCTCAGGGATCCATCTTTAGACCTCTATAGTTCCTGATTTTCATAAACGACCTCCCTGATGACATTGTGTCTGAGATGGGTATATTTGCTGACGACACAACGCTTTACTCTCGTCATGTGAGCAAAACGGACGCGCACATATCTGACGCAATGGTTGAATGCTTAGAAAGTGACCTCCAGTCTGTAGTGGAATGGGGTCATAAATTGATGGTAACTTTTAATGTCGCAAAAACAAAGCTCCTTTCCTTCAATAACTACAAGAAACCTCTTCAAACACCCATTGCCATTCCAAATAACACCATACCTGAGAGTCCAACGTTTAAACTCATCGGCCTAACATTAACAGGTAACGTGAATTGGAACAAATACATTGAAGACATTGTCAAGGCTGCTGCAAAGAAGGTGGGCTCCCTCTACCGTGTTAGTAAACTTCTCACACCTCACATTATCCTATATCTCTACACAGCCACTATTCTCCCATACATGAAATATTGTTGCAACATCTAGGCGGGTGCACCATCCACTAGTCTCTCGCTCTTTGACAAGGTAAAAAAAGAGTCGCTAATTTAATAGGCCCTTCACTATCCACAAAGCTCCAGCCCCTGTCCCATCGCCCCAATATTGCATCCTCATGCTTGTTTTACAAGTACTTCAATCGAATGTGCTCCGATGAACTTGCTGCTGTAGTGCCTCCTCGACGTAAGTATACTCGACCAACCCGACAATCAGTTAGATCCAATCCATTCACTGTGGTGGTCCCCAGATGCCAGAGAGTTTTCTACTCCAAATATCGTCCTTCCTCGAGCTGCCGGTCTTTGGAATTCCTCCCTGCTCCCTGCTTCCCCGACTGTACCGACATGCAGAAATTTAAAACTAATGTGAACAGATATCTCACAGCACAGCTCCCAATTTAGGATTACCCCTAAACCTTACCCCCTGATTTTCAGTAGTCCCTTAAGTCTACAGTGGCGGCATAACTTGTTTGGAGTTAACTATGTTAAAAATAATATATATATATATATATATATATATATATATATATATATATATATATATATATAGAGAGAGAGAGAGAGAGAGAGAGAGAAAGAAAGATGCCTTGCCTAAATTGGACGTACATATCCATGTTTATCCTCGTAGGAACTGGATTCAGTGTAGGTTGCTTGTTTTGTGAATTTATCTGTTTGCTGTCTTATAATACATTTATTTCTGGAAATGAACTTTGTATTTCTGAAGAGAAGCATGGATGAAAGATCCCGAATTGACATATAACATTATGGTTGTTTTTCTGTGTACGAAACGGTCCGTCAAAATACACCGGATTTTTTTGGATTTGGAAAAAAGATGAAAAAATTGAATAAAAACTTGGTCACTGGAATTTAGCGTAATATTATCTATTTATATCTGTTTGGTTGTTAAATATTAACAATTCTCAAGCTTTTACCTTAGATATTTTGGACTATATAATAAAAAAAAGTATATGCACACACATATATTTTACGCACTCTCTCTCTCTCTCTCTCTCTCTCTCTACATATATATATATATATATATATATATATATATATATATATATATATACACACACACACACACACACACACACACACATATATATATATATATATATATATATATATATATATATATATATACATATATATGTATATATATATACTTTTAGATTGTCCCAATCCAATCCAATCTGTTGGGGAGCTGGATTTCTCGCCACATTAAAAACCGACCTTGTGTCTAACTCTACCCTCGTGGGGACGCAAGTACATAGGGGTTTGTCTACCAATCCTCAATCATGAATGTCCAGCAATCTTCGTTTTAACGCCGTTCGATGATATTTTATGATCGTCTCATCAGTCTTATCCTGAATGGGCTCCACACTCATCGGATCTTAACCCCCCATAGTTTTATCTGTGAGGTTATCTAAAAAATAATGTCTATCAAAATAACTTACAGACTATTCCTGAACAAAATGGCGTCATATGTGCATTTGGAAAATACAAATATTTTTTTAAATTATTTATTCTAATTAGCCTTTAGAAAACCCTACGAAATAGACTTTGCTACTCTTCAGGTGAGATGGAGTATAGTTATAGTTTATTTGGGATATCAAGATAAGAATAGTAGTCCGAATAATCGACATTCTACAAAGTATCAATCTGCACCTAAAATATTCCAAAATGAGATCTTACATTATCGCATGTAAGAAATAATAAGGATTCTAATACCGAACCCTGAGGAACACTAGAGGTGATTCAGAATAATGGTCACCAACTTTTACTATCATTGGTTTTTCCGAAATAAAAATATTTCACACTATTTAAGATATTTTTTTATCTTGAGTAAAACGTTCGTCTGTCGTATTAAAATAAATAATTTATTATACAATAATTCATTAAACGACAACCAGTATTTTATTTTCCTCATCTACATGAGGTTAGACACAAGGTCAGGTGTGGGTTTTGATGAAAGTGTTTCTGTGGAACGAACTGCATTCGAACCCGGCACACCCAGGTCCTCAGTCCGCAACGACAACAAATAGTCTTCAAAAGACCGTAATTGTCGGCAATCTTCTGACAACGACCTCTTAACCCTAACCCTAACACTAACATCCAAGTTTTCGGATTTTGTCAAAGTACCGATTCTTCGGTTTTGAATCGAAAAAAAAAATATTTACAGGTGTCTTAAAATCAGCGACCTTTCATAAAGTTCTGAATTCATCGGAATAAACCGTAATCAGATGAAACAACATCTGGAGTATAGGGTGGATGAGACAGAACGTTCACACTTTCTAATTCTTTAATCTTGTTGCTGGTCTTTATGGTGGTATGCGACTTTGCATGAACGATCACCAATAGTTGTTGTTTTTTAACAAAAAAATTGCATTTATTTTTTCAGACTTTGCTTTTATTTTATCTCTTACCATTTCTCGTCTTAATCGCCATTGTAAAAAAATAAATATGCAAACAAACAAGAAAGCAGTTAGGTTTAGTATTATATAGATTTCGTCATGGGGGGGGGGGAAACTGCTATTACTACTACTATTACTTTAGTCTTTCCCTTTTCTTTTTAATTTACGTCATTTATTTATATCACGCTCTTACTCCCCTTCTCATGCGCTGCTGCTGTTACTGCTACTCCTATTCCTCTCCTCCCACCAGCTGTCTTATTCCTATTCCCCTTCTCCAACCACATCATCTCTTTCGCCCTAATCATCTACAACATTCAATAAGCAAACAAACAAGAAAGCAACCAGGCTTAGTATTGTATAGATTTCGTCATGGGGGGAAAAACGTAACGAATTGTCAGCCATTTTTTCTTTACCGATTTATAAATAAAGAATTACAAAAGTGTTTTAACAGTATTGTTGTTATTTATGATCATATTAGTAGTTTTATTTTCGATGTAGCCGAGCAATGACTCAATTTTGGCTCTCATTTTTTAAAAGGAACTGAGTTCTTGCCTCATTCACCCATTAATTTCCTCATTACTTTTCCCCACCTGTTCCCATCGTCTCACAAGTTCTTGTCTCAATCGCCCTTCTCCCCATTGTGAAAAACATTCAATGTGCAAACAAACAAGATTTTAATAGTTTTTGTATTGATCTTTGCCTGCTCCTGGCCAACACAGGACAGACACATTATGCTCATTAGATTTATTTGCCTGAGGAAAAAATAATGATTTATTTAAGAAGTTATTCTGAAACAAGAATTATTCTTGACCTTTTTGGCTAGGATCAAAGTGTAGCATCTGTTCTGGAGCTGCACTCGATCAGTGAAGAAGAAATCTTTCAAGACTGAGACAATTTAAATTTTTGTTCAAATCTACGGTGCGATTTTTTGGAGGCTGTTTTTTCCTCACATTAACATCCAACCTTGTATCTAACTCTGCCCTTGTGGGGAGGCAAGTAAACAGGAACAACTATTCTTCGCAATAAAGACTATCGGTGTCCACGACCTTCGGCCAACGACCTTCAAGCTTTCAGATTTGGTCAAAGAACAAATCAATTCGGTTTGGAAACTGAAAACTTCTTGGCGGGCTTCTTCAACTTCATCGAAGGATTCAAATCAGCGACCATTCATAAAACGTGCATTAATCGGAATAAACTGTAATCAGATGGAGCAACGTCTGAAACATAAGGTGGATGCGGCAGAACTTCCACACCAGACAATTATCTTAACACGGCGCACAACTTTCTTTTTGTAACATAGTGTTTTGAATTTCCATCTATTAAACACTAGCTTGAAGGTTCGACGTTGTCCGGGATTTAATGAGGAACACTATTCCTTTTGTCACTTATTTTACTGCGCCCCGTTTTGCCCCATAATATAGTTGAAAGAAACTGTCATTTTCGAAAACTCTCTGAATTAATGTCATACATATGGTGATAATTTAATTTAAGTTTTAAGGGGTTTCTGACCCATGACCCCCTTAGAAGGGTCACATAGAGATTCAGCATATGGAGAAGAACGTAGAGATTCGAGATCACTTCCATTGTCTTCCTCGGAGAATCTTATACATGATTAAAATTTCATCAGAATAATATATATTTGAGGTTTTAAGGGAGCTTCTGTCCCCATAGATTTCTTAGGGGCACAATTAGAGATTCGTGACCACTTCGATTGTCTTCCTAGAAAATGTTATAAATATGATTTAAATTTAATAAAAATAAGATATCATTTGAAGTTTTAACAAGTGTTTTGCCAGCATAGCTCCTTTAGATATTCGGGGCCACTTCCATTGCTTTCTCGGAAATTTTTTACATAATTACACTTTTAGTTTTGACGTAGATCCTCTAACTTTTCTTTCTATAGGGAACACACATACAGACATTGATATGTTTATATATAGATTTTCATTAATAAACAATAATATGGTACACTATCAAAAGCTTTTCATATAAAACTTAAGACAAAAGAAAGCTGATTTATATACATAGAAAATATAAGTAAAAATATAAATCAGTAAAACAATTAATTACTAACCAGCAGAGTGTTACCACTGTCGACCAAGGGAAGAGCCTATCAGGCATGTGTACGCAGCGTGATGATGTATGGAAGTGAAACCTGGCCAGTGAGAGTTAAGGACACGCATTGCATGGATAGAAATGATATGGGAATGATAGTTGGATGTGTAATGTGAGTCTTAGACAGGCTTACACCTGATGACCTTAGAGAGAAAGATTAAATCTGGACAATACAGCGAGATGTATACAGAACAGGAGATTTCGATGGTATGCCCATGGTGAAAGAATGTATGAAAGTTCTTTCTTAGATTAGGGTTAGTAAATGTAGGGCAGTTGAGGTATTGGTGTCAGTTAGCAGGTGTAGGCCATAGAAAAAATAGGAGGAACAAATACGGATGGGCTTGAGAGAAAGAAGGATGAATAAAGGCCTGGCCAGAGATAGGTTACTTTGGAAGTTAATTTCTAAAGACCCCCCTAACACATGTCAGCACATAAAACAGACGTTAAACCGAATATAATGATAGAAGAATGGATGAGAGTTCTTGGGTTAGTAGATGTTGAACAATTTAGGTAGCAGGGTCAGATGACAGGGGAAGGCCGATGGAAACATGGGAGATAGTGATAAAAATGGAAAGAGGGATGAATAAAGGCCGGGGCCAAAAATAGGTTAATTTAGAAGTCAATTTCTAACAGTCATGAAACACATGCCAGCATGTAAACCAGACGTTAAACCGAATATAATGACAAAATCATTGTTGAGAGTTCTTGGCTTAGTAGATGTAGAACAGTTAAGGTAGCAGGGTCAGTTGACAGGCGAAGGCTGATGGAAAACATGTGGGGAAAGTGATAAGGATGGACTTGAGAGAAAGAGGGATAAATAAAGAACTGGCCAGAGATAGATTAGCTTGGAAGTCAATTTCTACAGAACGTCCAACATATGCTAGCATGTTAAACGGATGTTAAGATGATGATGATGATGATGACAACGACGACGACGACGATGATGATGACGACGACAATGATGATGATGATGATGATGATAATGACGATGACAATGATGATGATGATGATGATGATTATTATGATGATGATGACGACGACAATGATGATGATGATGATGATGCTGATGATGACGACGACGACGACGACGATGATGATGACGACGACGACAATGATGATGATGATGATGATGATGATGATGATGATGATGATGATGATGATGATGATGATGATGATGATGATGATGATGATGATGACGATGGAAAAAGTATAAACTTATTTTTTGTATACTTACCTTTTATAGTTTCGCTTACATTGTTCAGGTTTGTAATAAATGAGATTAACCGGTTTTCAATCTGTGCAAACCTATTGGAATTATTTCGCAACCAATCCAGATTTGGGACGTCTTTCATTGTTTCGTTATCCGGAAGTGTGAAGAAGATCCGCGGCACGTCGATATTACGACCGTAAGCTCTGCGAATATCATATTTCTTCCCGGACGCCGTATACGAAGCGTCTTTGCCCCTAAAACCGTTCGGCGACGCCTGCATTTTTTCCAAAGTAAAGTTTTTCGCGGCGCTCTGTCCGCACACGATCTGCAGAAAGTTTTTGTTCAGGTTGAAAGCGTACACGCAGTTTTGGGATCGGAAAGTATCTTTCTTCGCCAGCACTTTAACCGGTTTGACTGTTGCTAGAAACAGGTGAACAAGGACACAGGAAGCGAGAACCGTTTTGCAAACGTAAGTTACACACTTTTCACCCGCGGCCATTTTTGTTTTCAGAGACAAAATTATTAAATCAAATTATTTTTTTAATATTTTGCAGATGTTTATCATTTTATAGTTATATTTATGTATATATATATATGTTTATATATAAAGGCTGTATTTTCTGGAGAGGTTCAGTTTTTTATAAGTACTTTCAGCTATTAAATATATATCCGGGTTTTTTTTAAAAATACTAGTCGAAGCAAACGACACGACGGGTCTTATCGACGTAACATTTATCGTTCATCTGGGAAAATTTTAAGCAGGATAATTGGAACCGCACTGGATGTCCTAATCTTGTTTAATTTCACCATTTACAAAATAAAGGAAATAAAAAAGAAAAATAGAAAAGAAAAAAGAAAAGAAAGAAGAACAGAAATTTTTTCAAATACTTTTCCAGTTTAATGTCATCCTTTTGTCTATTTACGCTTATTGTTTTGTATTGTCCCCCTCCTCCCCCTCCTCCTCATCGCCCCCCTTGGTGTCGAACTCCTCTTCCTTTCACCTTTTATCCTTCATCCTCTTTGCATATTACCCACTTCTTCTTCTTCTTCTTCTTCTTCTTCTTCTTCTTCTTCTTCTTCTTCTTCTTCTTTTGTTTCTTCTTCTTCTTCTTCTTCTTCTTTTTTCGTTTCTTCTTCTTCTTTTTTCGTTTCTTCTTCTTCTTTTTTCGTTTCTTCTTCTTCTTCTTCTTCTTCTTCTTCTTCTTCTTCTTCTTCTTCTTCTTCTTCTTCTTCTTCTTCTTCTTCTTCTTTCTTTCTTTCTCACCCGTCACCGCGTTATTTTATCCCGCCTTTTCTTTAGACTTTTACTAATTTCCACTTAACTAAACCGAAACTACATTCTGTGAGCCCTGTAAACGTTATATTCTTAAGATGCGTCCATTCAATCTCTTCTTAAGATGCGTCCATTCACTCTGTGCGTTTAGCGATGAAAAATGCTATTTCAAACTTAAGCGTGACCGACCGACAGACAGACATAAACATTTATGCTTAAAAAAAAATGAATTGTAAAAGTTGATCATTTACAAAATATAAAAAAAACGAAATCACATAAAAAAACGTCAGCAGTCTAATTTGTATTATTCGGCCTACTGTCCTTATCTTCGATGTTATTTTCATAACGTTTCGGCCGATGTAACCTCCGATCTTTTATTTAGTTTAATTTAGTTTTATGCAAAGTGAGTAAAAAAATGGCGGAAGGGCTTAGTGTAAATTCAAATGGCTCAGATTTTTGTGAAATTTTAATAATAGAAATTAGACATCAATTAATAAATATTCCCCAAATTTCAGTTTCTTCAGTGTATTTTAAAAAGTTTTTAGAGGGCCGCTTATAAATTTGATATTTCTTTCAAAATCGGTAGAAACCTGTCCAGCCTGCCCCGGGTGAATAGCGCACCAAGGCCAGACTCTATAACGACGACATGCTCGCCATGAACCACCGGTCTTTGGCCTTTTGGCTAAGATCAAAGGGTAGTATCTGTTCCGATGGATACTGCACGCTTGTCCTGTGCAGTTCTAGGAGGTCCACCCTCCCAGGCTTTACCTCCCCTCTTTGGGGAGGAGTAAGTTTATTGCTTACTGTCTGAGGCGACCCTACCGGGGAATGCCGACGGGGCTGCCCAGGCAATTTTTAATGGCCAGAGCGCTCATCTTCTCGGGCGCTGGCTTTTCAAATCCCACTTTCCGACCTTGTGTCACATACTCCTATTGTGGGTAGGTGTTAAATAATGGCCTTTTGGCTAAGATCAAAGTGTAGTATCTGTTCCGATGGATACTGCACTTCATAGATCGGTATTGTCTTGCCCTTCGGGGCATTATTTCCGCCGGTCTATGGGTCTGATCTGTCTTGTGCAGTTCTAGGAGGTCCACCCTCCCAGGCTTTACCTCCCCTCTTTGGGGAGGAGTAAGTTAATTGCTTACTGCCTGAGGCGCCCCTACCGGGGAATGCCGACGGGGCTGCCCAGGCAATTTTTAATGGCCAGAGCGCTCATCTTCTCGGGCGCTGGCTTTTCAAATCCCACTTTCCGACCTTGTGTCACATACTCCTATTGTGGGTAGGTGTTAAATAATGGCCTTTTGGCTAAGATCAAAGTGTAGTATCTGTTCCGATGGATACTGCACTTCATAGATCGGTATTGTCTTGCCCTTCGGGGCATTATTTCCGCCGGTCTATGGGTCTGATCTGTCCTGTGCAGTTCTAGGAGGTCCACCCTCCCAGGCTTTACCTCCCCTCTTTGGGGAGGAGTAAGTTTATTGCTTACTGCCTGAGGCGTCCCTACCGGGGAATGCCGACGGGGCTACCCAGGCAATTTTTAATGGCCAGAGCGCTCATCTTCTCGGGCGCTGGCTTTTCAAATCCCACTTTCCGACCTTGTGTCACATACTCCTATTGTGGGTAGGTGTTAAATAACGGCCTTTTGGCTAAGATCAAAGTGTAGTATCTGTTCCGATGGATACTGCCCCCCATAGACTGGTATTGTCTTGGCCTTCGGGGCTTGATTTACGCCGGTCAATGGGTCTGTCCTGTGCAGTTCTAGGAGGTTCACCCTCCCAGGCTTTGCCTCCCCTCTTTGGGGGGGGGAGGAGTAAGTTTATTGCTTACTGCCTGAGGCGACCCTACCGGGGAATTCCGACGGGGCTGCCCAGGCATTTTTTGTAGGCCAGAGTGCTCACCTTCTCGGGCGCTGGCTTTTCAAATCCCACTTTCCCGACCTTGTGTCACATCTTACCTTGTGGGAGGAAGATAAATAAAATAGTTTTGTTATGCTTGCGAATCTTTGCGAAAGACTCACCCCCTAAAAAATCAGGATAATCCTCCGTGTTGACCACTGTGAAGCAAAAGGGGGTAAGGTTTAAATGAATCCTTTATTTTTGTCTCGAGATAAATCGGACACCAGAAGGCCATAGTTGTCGAAAATATATGAATGATTTTTTTTATCAAACGACCCCTTTTTCTCTTTATCAATCTCCTTCCCCTTTTCTCTGTATGCCTGTCTCTCTGGAACAAAATGTATATAAACCGGACATATTTTGTTGTGTGGGGGTACTTACGAATTCTAAACGTTAAACATGAAAGAACGAGCAAATACGCCAGTAACCAACACAAAAAGATAAAAGGTAAGAAAGCCAACACTCAAAATATTCATATAAACATAACAATTTATTTAACGTGGTTCATTTAAATTGTATATATTCCTCAATGAAAGTCTGAGTTTTGTGTACAGGAAAATGTCCCTTTTACTGTTTGTATAAAATGTCTCTTTTAAAGTTTGTTCTTGGAAAGCACACGTGTTTTGGTGTGCGCGTAAATTAGTGAAAATGAGCCGTCTCTCTACCCTTTTTTTGCAGTGTACGAAATGGTAGGAATTTGTGTTGAACGGTACTTAAAACAGAAAAAAGAAAGAAAGGGTTTAAGCTTACTATTTGTCCTGTGTCCAGTGAGAGGGAGGGGGAGACGGCGTGTAGTAAGTGTAAGACAGCGGCAGGCAGCTTCTTGCCCCCATGCTTTAGGAGTCTGTTGACGGGACCGTCTTCGTCGCTGGTCGTAAAGAAAAGGGATTAAAAAGAGGAAGGAGGAAGTGCGTTCTTTCTTTTATATCACTCAAAATCTCGCGTGGTCAAGCATGACCTGTTGGTCTTTGATTGGCCGGACCCTCTGACAGCGTGATTTGGCGAGAATAGGCCATGTCTTCTTCCTTAGAGACGAAGAAGGGCTGAGTCAACAGAGAAAGAAATAATAACATATTAGGATGTTAATCCGATAGTTGTATCTCGCCGATAAGTAATAAAAAACAAAAACAATATACATTTGCAAACTGGTAGATAAATTAATTTCCCTTCATATGATAGGATATTTTAAATTTATAACGATCTTATAAGGGCGTTCTCGACGAATCTGCCACCGGAGAGTAATTCCACCCCAAAGAATTTGATCTACCCGATATTTTTTTTTTTTTTTATTAACCCTAAGAATTTTCTAGCCAGATATTTTTGTATGAACTTTTAGGATATTAATTGGATATCTGACACGGAATACGTTTATTATTGACAAACACTTTATTGATAATTTTCGGCCATCTCATGGAAAATATTTTTCTGGATAAGAAAACAAAATTAATTAATAATTAATTAATTTATTTTCATTCTACAGAAGCAAACAATTTTTCGTAAATGAATTTAATTAACTATTTTGGGGAGAAGCAATTAAATATGAGAACATTTCATTTCTGTTATTGGCGAAAATTTCTCTTGTACACACAATTTTAACAAAAATAACATCCTAATTTGTCAAAATATATTTTATAGTTTTTTAGCAAATAAATAATTCAAAGTGTAGAATCTGTTCTGATACTACACTTTATCTTTCCTGTACTCAGTCAGTGAAAGAGAAATCCTTCTAGACTGGGTCATTTAATTTTTTGTCCCAATCAAGAGTGCCACTTTTAAGAGAGCTGAATATTGATTTTCTCCTCTCCAGGAGTTAGGCACAAGGCCAGTTTTATCTTACTCCCACAAGTAAGATGTGACCCAAGATCGGGTCGGGAAAGTGGGGTTTGAAAAGCCAGCGCCCGAGAGGTGATCACTCTGGCTATTTTAAAATTGCCTGGGCAGCCCCGTCGGCATTCCCCGGTAGGGGCGCCTCAGACAGTAAGCAATAAACTTACTCCTCCCCAAAGAGAGGAGGAAAAGCCTGGGAGGGTGGACCTCCTCGAACTGCACAGGACAGACCCATTGACCGGCGTAAGTCAAGCCCCGAAGGACAAGACAATACCAGTATGGGGTGCAGTATCCATCGGAACAGATACTACACTTTGATCTTAGCAAAAAGGTCAAGAAGAGCTGAATACCCCACATTAAAAACCGACCTTGTGTCTAACTCTGCACTCGTGGGGAGATAAGTAAATAGGATCACAAGTAATTAATAATACCCTATGTTTAGGCGATTACGTATAAACATCCCGAATAATATAAAAAAAAACTTAGTTCACCCCAAACAAGGCAATTTGCCACTGTACACGTAAGGGGCTACTGAGAATTAGGGTGAAAGTTTTGAGGTTCATCCTAAATTGGGAGCTACTTATTCACATTAGTTTTAAATTTCTGCATGTCGGTACAGCCGGGGAAACAGGGAGCAGGGAGGGATTCCAAAGTCCGGCAGCTCGAGGAAGGACGATACTAGAGTAGAAGACTCTCCGGCATCTGTAGACCACCACAGTGAACTGATTGCCGGGTTGGTCGAGGGGGCAATACAGCAGCAAATTCATCGGAGCACATTCCATGAAAGTACTTGTAAAACAGGCACAAGGATGCAACATTGCGGCGATGGAACAGGAGCTGGAATTTGGTGGATAGTGAGGGACCTATTAGATTAGTGACTTTTTTGGGCCTTGTCAAAGAGCGAGAGACTAGTGGATGGTGCACCAGCCCAGATGTGACAACAATACTCCATGCATGGGTGGATGGTGGTTTTGTAGAAATATAAGATAATGTCAGGTGTGAGAAGTTTTCTAGCTCGGTAGAGGGCTCCCTATTTCTTTGCAGCAGCTTTGGCAATGTCTTCTATGTATTTGTTCCAATTCATGTAACCTGTGAATGTTAGGCCGAGGAGTTTGAACGTTGGACTCTCAGGTAGGGTGTTATTTGCCATGGCTATCGGTGGTTGAAAAGGGTTCTTGTAGTTGTTGAAGGAAAAGAGCTTTGTCTTTGCAGCATTAAAAGTTACCATCCATTTATGACCTCATTCCACTACAGACTGGAGGTGACTTTCTAAGGATTCAGCCATTGTCTCGGATATGTGCGCGTCCGTTTTACCCACATTTGGTAGAAAGACAAAAAACAACAAACCCAAAACAGTTATTTTAGAATTTAGAGTAGTGGATCAGTTTCCTATATAAATTAAACGTAAAATTATCCTTATTTCCAGGTCATTTAAAAACACTTTTTGAGGTGGGGGTGTTCATTTAACCTCCAGTCCGACTTGTAAGGGCATACCACCATACGTAATCGCTTAAAATGTAGCCCCTTACAAGACAAAGCAACAACAAAAAAATGCACTTAATTTATCCCATATAGCAAATTTTCTTGGGGGTTAATTTCCCTAGAAATAGCCCGTAAATAGGTGTGTATTTACGTTAAATTTACATGTGAATCTTATTCTCTACTGTAAATTCTAAAATAATTGATTTTTCTGTTTTTAACCGCCAATTCTTTCAAAGTGTTATCGCCTAAAAAAGTAGAATCATATTTTTGTCTTTTAGGGGGGGGGGGTTATATAGCTGAGTGTGTTAATCTACAATAATGATACTACTACTACTACTACTACTACTACTACTACTACTACTACTACTACTAATAATAATAATAATAATAACAATACTACTACTACTACTAATAATAATAATAATACTAATGCTACTAATACTACTACTACTAATAATAATAATAATAAGAAGAATAATAATAAGAATACTACTACTACTACTACTACTAATACTACTACTACTACTACTACTACTACTAATAATAATACTACTAATAATAATAACCATACTTATACGTCCTTATATAGCAAGAGCATATATTTAACTTCTACAAGCAAAACAATTCAAACTTTCACATTAATTTAAAATATTAGTTTACATATGAAAAAATAAAAATAAAAAAACACGTTAGTAATTAATTTCTAATTGATAAACCATATTTTAAATTTCTTTAAAATAGTTTTTCTTAAGTATATACACTTACATTTTTATGTTGGCGAAATGTTTAGTGTCTTTTACGAAGTCTGAAAGGAGTATATTTGTGTTCTTGCCAGTAGAAGAAAAATGTAACAACTGAACTGCCAAACGGTTACAATAATATCAATGAGCAAGAATCATTTTTATTATTAGTCATTGATTTTATTGCCTTCTATCTCCAACCTAATTCACCTGTTATATTTTGAGAAATTTTGTTTTACAGCTAGTTCACAGACATGGAAACTCAAAATCAAAGAATAACTGACACCAAATCTTTAAATTCATTTATACCTAATTAAACTCTACAGGTTTCAAAAGGTTTCAAGTTTTTTTTTTCGCACTTTTTGACCACCTTTTGTAATGTTTGCAACCGAAAAAAAGGCCACCTGACAAAACCCCACGATATAATAAAACAACAAAAAAGAGACAATAAACTAACATCATAAAAACATAAATTAAAAATACTAAAAAACAAAACAAATGTAAAATATAAAATATAAAAATGTTTTAAACATTTTTATATTTTATATTTTACATTTGTTATTTTTTATATTTTAGTTTCAATTTAATTATCAATTATGTTTGTCATTGAATTTATGCAAAGTTTCATTATCTTTCACACAAGTGAAATACATTTATATAATATTTTGATGTTATTACGATCTATCGATTTTATTTTTTACTTGTGTTATGAAAACAATAAATATTTTATTAGTACCAGCAATGGAAATTTAAGTTTTTTTTGGAATCGGAAATTAGGCACACATTTTTCCGATTCCGATACCCCAAAAAGTTCCGATTTTTCCGATTCCCGATTCCGATTAATCGTACTAACACTAATATATATATATATATATATATATATATATATATATATATATATATATATATATATATATATATATATATATATATATATATATATATCCTTTCTTTTTTACTCGTTCTGAGCGACAAAATAATTCAATTTTTACGGAATGAACAAAAGTACGAATTTATTAACCATAAACATTTTTGTTAAACCAATGAACTGGTAGGAAGGAAAATGAAAGAAAACTGTGACGAGAGAGAAAGAGAAAGAGAGAAAGAAAGAGAGAGAGAGAGAGATAGAAAGAGAGAGAGAGAGAGAGGGAGGAAGAAGGAAAAGTAACGAATAGGTCAGCACTAGTAAAGGTCAAGAGGTCTTTTAATGAGTGGAAATTAAAGAACTATTTCTCTGACCTTACTAGCCCCTCCATCGTTTGGACGAAAATCAGGAATGTCTGACAACCTTACAGAGTAAGAGGGAATAATTCACCTTTACTCGTTCACAGATTCTAATAATATATAAACGTTCTTTTAGTCGTTTTCACAAATTAAACGAAAAAAACAAACAGACAAAAACGAAAAACAAAAAGCTCCCACAAACTATTGTTTAGATGCGTCCCCTCATCTTTGAGACGTTTTGCTCGCTGTCAGTCTGTCGCGTTCCTTGCATTATATCGGTCAGTTGGTCTGTCACGTTTCTCTTTGAAATAGAACTTTCATAGCTAAACACGCAAACTGGACGTATGTATCTTTTCTTAAGATGCGTCCAAGCATCTCTTTATGATGCTCTGTTTATTGGTCGATCTGTCACGTTTCAGATTTAAATATTATTTTCGTTAGTCTGTCATGCTCGTTTGAAATTGCATTTTCCTTTATCTGTCACGCTGAAGTTTTAAACATCATTTTCGTCAGTCTGTCATGCTCAAGTTTTAAATATCATTTTCTTCGGTCTGTCACACTTACATTTGAAATATAATTTTTGTTGGTCTGTCATGTATACGTTCTACATAGTATTTTCATCGTTAAACGCGCAGATAGAATGGACGCATCTTACGAATATTCGTTCTTGTTTTATGAAAAGAAGTGTTCAGAAAAAGGTCTAATGATTTCACACACGATGTGACGATTTTCTGAAATTATCACTTAATTCAGGGTATTTTATATGCTACGTGGGCTCCGTTTATTCTTGAGTAAAAAAGGTACACCCATTCATTGAATTATGTGTGTACGTGTATGCGTCAGAGATAAATAGATAGACTAGTCCTTCTCTCTCTCTTTCTCTCGCTCTCTCTCTCTATCTCTCTCTCCCACTCTCTCTCTCTCTCTCTCTCTCTCTCTCTCTCTCTCTCTATATATATATATATATATATATATATATATATATATATATATATATATATATTAATTAAATATATATATAATATATATATAATATAATATATTATTAAATTCCCGAAACAGTTTTTCATGGTAAACAACTGATGATCCCTTAAAATAGTGTTAGAAACAAACTAATATAATAACTGTAAAAAATAAATTGACTTACATGAGTGATTTTCCACTGGAAGACTTGGGACTATAAGTTTTTTGTTTTTTTTAAATATAGTTCTAATGGTTGAGAAACTTCCGAGACTATATATATATATATATATATATATATATATATATATATATATATATATATATATATATATATATATATATATATATATATATATATATGTGTGTGTGTGTGTGTGTGTGTGTGTGTGTTATTATTATATGCGTGTGTATATTATAATTTTTATTCATACATACATGTACAAAATCTGCGACACTGGGATGTCGATGTTATCGATCTACAACTGTTAAAAACTGGGATCTCACCAGGTAGAATTATTTTTATTTTTGATTTTCAACGGTCTCAAGTCTGACTTTCAACATTTAAATTTGTTCCTTTTCTCTTTTTTCTCCACCATTTCATTCTCTGCAAATATGATCTGAGGGAAGGATCGGATTCTAATTCTGCTTGCTTAACAGCTGTAGATCGATAACATCGATATGCCAGTGTCGCAGATTTTGTACATGTCTGTACGAATAAAAATAATCATATACATAAAAGCGTTATTTGATATTGAGCACTTTTTTGTGAGGTTTTCGAATCGTCATGTCATTCTTTTGGGTTTCGGGTGGTTGTTTATATAGTATTTCGCCGATTGTTCGTAATTCGGCCATTTCTCTAGCGCTTTCGACCTTCTTGGTCGTCCTCAGGAGTAGTTTTAAAAAAAATTATAAATGAAAAGACTTGAGTTATTGATTTTATAAATATCTTGAAGGGTGGATGAAGGAAAATATATATAATTTTCGTATCTTTATATGTTTATATATTTGTATATAAGACAATTGGCACACAGCTGCTAAGCGTAATGGGTACAAATGTGGGCTAGATTTAGTTTAATTTATGCCAGAGTAGTAAAAAGGGGGTAGAAGCCCTTCGTAAAAGCTTCAGATATGTGTGAAATTTTAACAATAGGTATCCGACATCAATTAATAAATATTCCCCAAATTTCAATTTCGTCGGAGTATTTTAAAGGGATTTAGGGGGAAGAATATGGTAACAACCTCAAATATATAAGATTTGCATCAGATGTTATCCACCAATTCAGCACGATTCCCGGAATTTCAATTCCTTTTTAAGAATCCTTAAGCTTAAGCCTCAGAGATTAGACATTTTATAGAATCAAAATCATGTAATGGATTTTGATCAGAATTTGAATAAGTATTCTAGACATAAGATTTAGTAGCATCATATCTTGATTTTAATCTTTGTAAGGAAACATAAAAGTGGTGCAAACAAAACTTTTCTGAACGGGGCATTAACATTCTTCTAGTATATAAATTAAATAAATATGTCAAAGTTTTTTTCATTCATCACTCCTATCTAATAATCAAAACGGGTTACTGTTATTCTCGTAAATAATAACACGTAAATATTGTGTATATATAGTGCAGATAAACGATTAAAAAGGACCTTTTGACTGCTTAATTTGCATAGCTATTTTTTAAACCGTTCATAATTAATTAACATTTATGGGTTTGTAATTACTTAAAGTTATTTAATAAATTAATCGGAAAAATAACTAAAACGCCTTCAGTTTAAACAACCATCGCTCGCACACGACCTTACCGAAGGTCGAGCGAGGCATAAGCGAGAATAGAAAGGAGAGAAGAGAGAGAGAGAGAGAGAGAGAGAGAGTGTGTGTGGCTGTCTTGCTAGCTTTATCTCTGATCCCTTTCTTCGCCCTCTTTTTTTCAGTTGTTAATTTTCACTAAAAAATAAATAAATAACTTTTTTTTATTAGTTAAGTTAATGCCTTTATTGTAAAGTTTAACAACAAACTTATTGTTGAATGTTTACAAAAACCTTATCACCATTTTGATTGACAAATTAAAACAATAGTTTAGCAGCACTGTCCCAATTACGAAAAAATATTGATTTGTATTTTGGTATAATTGTAGATTAACATCCTCCGCGAAATTACTAAAAGTATTCTACCGTTTTTAGGAGATCACGTGTGAATACCCTGAAAAAATTCACGGAAAGATGAACAGAAAAAAAGTATTATTTTGGAATTTTAAGTGGGGGAAATCTTTTGTATATAAATTTAATGTAAAATGATCCCCATTTTATCGACCAGTTTTAGGGCAGTAATCTAAATTATTTTTCTATGGGAGTTAAATCTGCCAAATAAATGCTAAATATAGTGAAAAAAATTATATATATATATATTTATCAATAAAAGAATGCACTCAATCTCATATAAATATTGACATACAATTAAAGTAGGGAGGTGATATGGACATTGGTGAGGAATAGTTATTTCCCTCACAACACGAGTTAAGTATAAAACGTAATCACAAAAAACTTTAGGTATAAATGTCCTTAAAAATACTTTTGAATCCTCATAATACTTTATAATGAGGTAATTAGCATCATTTAATATAAAAAATAAATATTTAATAGCCCATTTCGGAGTTTTGATTCATATCTTGGAACTATAAACTATTTTCATTGTAAGAGACAAACCCCCTTAGTTTCGCATTAGATAGAAACTTACGACTTAAGTGAAGAAATTTGGACAATTAATGTTAGTGTTAATTTAAACGGTTTATAAATAAATACTAAACATTTTTCACCAAAGCACCGAAGTATAACAATCTTAATAGTTGCTTGAATGGATGGCTGAATGTATATAGCTAGCTCTCAACTGATGAACTTAAAAGATATCAGCTCTGAAGTTAGCTTCGTATCCAAATGATCTAATTAGGCATTTGAAGGCTAATTGATGTAACGTTAGGAAAGTAAATTTTAAAAAATTATAGAATTTATTAACTATTTTTAGAAATATTACGGAATTAAAATTTATAAATGTCCACACAACTTTTAGGATGTACTAGCTCTGAACTGAAAAATTCAAAATGGCGTATTAGTGGGTTCCCCCACGTGTGAGTTTGCTCTTTTCTTTGTTTTTTGTTTGGTTTCGCCCAAAAATGAACCACTGTATAGTGTAGGTTTTTTTCAAGACTTTTTAATCCAAGAACTTTTTACTCTTCGGGAATAGATACGATATTGACATAAAAATGTTGCTTGGCTCACAGCAAATAAAACGGACTGTAAAAAATATATATCGCAGAAATGTTATGTTTTTTTTGGGAAATGTGAAAAAGTAGAAATAAAAATAATAAAATAAAAACATGGTTATTTGAATATAAAATGAGCCTGACTTATATATGCTCTGTTGTTACTGACTGTCAATCATCGAGCTGAATCTTTTAAAGAGACTGCAAAATAAAAAAAGGCACTGATAGTATATGCTAATACATATATTGTCATAAATAATATATATATATGTGTGTGTGTGTGTGTGTGTGTGTGTGTGTGTGTGTGTGTGTGTCATTTCCGTAGAAGCCTTGAAATATTAAAATAATTGAAAATTAGATGCATTTTACGTCCGAATCATCCAAATGATACAAATTGTCAAAATGAATGTTATTTTGTTGGGCTTCTATGAAATGATTTTAAATCGTTTTTTCTCTTCACAGAATTGCTCCCAATATATTTGTATGGAAAATCCTGTTGTTTTCTCTATCATGTATGTTGTAATAATCTATCATGTATGTTGTAATAATCTATCATGTATGTTGTAATAATCTATCATGTATGTTGCAATAATCTATCATGTATGTTGTAATAATCTAGGATGTGTGTTGTAATAATCTATCATGTATGTTGTAATAATCTATCATGTATGTTGTAATAATCTATCATGTATGTTGCAATAATCTATCATGTATGTTGTAATAATCTATCATGTATGTTGTAATAAGCTATCATGTATGTTGTAATAATCTATCATGTATGTTGCAAAAATCTATCATGTATGTTGTAATAAACTATCATGTATGTTGTAATAATCTATCATGTATGTTGCAATAATCTATCATGTATGTTGTAATAAGCTATCATGTATGTTGTAATAATCTATCATGTATGTTGTAATAATCTATCATGTATGTTGCAATAATCTATCATGTATGTTGCAATAATCTATCATGTGTGTTGCAATAATCTATCATGTATGTTGTAATAATCTATCATGTATGTTGTAATAATCTATCATGTATGTTGCAATAATCTATCATGTGTGTTGTAATAATCTATCATGTATGTTGCAATAATCTATCATGTATGTTGTAATAATCTAGCATGTGTGTTGTAATAATCTATCATGTATGTTGTAATAATCTATCATGTATGTTGTAATAATCTATCATGTATGTTATAATAATCTATCATGTATGTTGTAATAATCTATCATGTATGTTGTAATAATCTATCATGTATGTTGCAATAATCTATCATGTATGTTGTAATAAGCTATCATGTATGTTGTAATAATCTATCATGTATGTTGTAATAATCTATCATGTATGTTGTAATAATCTATCATGTGTGTTGCAATAATCTATCATGTGTGTTGTAATAATCTATCATGTATGTTGTAATAATCTATCATGTATGTTGTAATAATCTATCATGTATGTTGCAATAATCTATCATGTATGTTGTAATAATCTATCATGTATGTTGTAATAATCTATCATGTATGTTATAATAATCTATCATGTATGTTGCAATAATCTATCATGTATGTTGTAATAATCTAGCATGTGTGTTGTAATAATCTATCATGTATGTTGTAATAATCTATCATGTATGTTGTAATAATCTATCATGTATGTTATAATAATCCATCATGTATGTTGTAATAATCTATCATGTATGTTGTAATAATCTAGCATGTGTGTTGTAATAATCTATCATGTATGTTGTAATAATCTATCATGTATGTTGTAATAATCTATCATGTATGTTGCAATAATCTATCATGTATGTTGCAATAATCTATCATGTGTGTTGTAATAATCTATCATGTATGTTGCAATAATCTATCATGTATGTTGTAATAATCTAGCATGTGTGTTGTAATAATCTATCATGTGTGTTGTAATAATCTATCATGTATGTTGTAATAATCTATCATGTATGTTGTAATAATCTAGTATGTGTGTTGTAATAATCTATCATGTATGTTGTAATAATCTATCATGTGTGTTGTAATAATCTATCATGTATGTTGTAATAATCTATCATGTATGTTGTAATAATCTAGCATGTGTGTTGTAATAATCTATCATGTATGTTGTAATAATCTATCATGTATGTTGTAACATTCTATCATGTATGTTGTAATAATCTATCATGTATGTTGCAATAATCTATCATGTATGTTGTAATAATCTATCATGTATGTTGCAATAATCTATCATGTATGTTGTAATAATCTATCATGTATGTTGCAATAATCTATCATGTACGTTGTAATAATCTATCATGTATGTTGCAATAATCTATCATGTATGTTGTAATAATCTATCATGTATGTTGCAATAATCTATCATGTATGTTGTAATAATCTATCATGTATGTTGCAATAATCTATCATGTATGTTGTAATAATCTATCATGTATGTTGCAATAATCTATCATGTATGTTGCAATAATCTATCATGTATGTTGTAATAATCTATCATGTATGTTGTAATAATCTATCATGTATGTTGCAATAATCTATCATGTATGTTGTAATAATCTATCATGTATGTTGCAATAATCTATCATGTATGTTGCAATAATCTATCATGTATGTTGTAATAATCTATCATGTATCTTGCAATAATCTATCATGTATGTTGTAATAATCTATCATGTATGTTGTAATAATCTATCATGTATGTTGTAATAATCTATCATATATGTTGTAATAATCTATCATGTATGTTGCAATAATCTATCATGTATGTTGTAATAAGCTATCATGTATGTTGTAATAATCTATCATGTATGTTGCAATAATCTATCATGTATGTTGTAATAATCTAGCATGTGTGTTATAATAATCTATCATGTGTGTTGTAATAATCTATCATGTATGTTGTAATAATCTATCATGTATGTTGTAATAATCTAGTATGTGTGTTGTAATAATCTATCATGTATGAGGTAATAATCTATCATGTGTGTTGTAATAATCTATCATGTATGTTGTAATAATCTATCATGTATGTTGTAATAATCTAGCATGTGTGTTGTAATAATCTATCATGTATGTTGTAATAATCTATCATGTATGCTGTAACATTCTATCATGTATGTTGTAATAATCTATCATGTATGTTGCAATAATCTATCATGTATGTTGTAATAATCTATCATGTATGTTGCAATAATCTATCATGTATGTTGTAATAATCTATCATGTATGTTGCAATAATCTATCATGTATGTTGTAATAATCTATCATGTATGTTGCAATAATCTATCATGTATGTTGCAATAATCTATCATGTATGTTGTAATAATCTATCATGTATGTTGTAATAATCTATCATGTATGTTGCAATAATCTATCATGTATGTTGTAATAATCTATCATGTATGTTGCAATAATCTATCATGTATGTTGTAATAATCTATCATGTATGTTGCAATAATCTATCATGTATCTTGCAATAATCTATCATGTATGTTGTAATAATCTATCATGTATGTTGTAATAATCTATCATGTATGTTGTAATAAGCTATCATATATGTTGTAATAATCTATCATGTATGTTGCAATAATCTATCATGTATGTTGTAATAAGCTATCATGTATGTTGTAATAATCTATCATGTATGTTGCAATAATCTATCATGTATGTTGTAATAATCTATCATGTATGTTGCAATAATCTATCATGTATGTTGTAATAATCTAGCATGTGTGTTGTAATAATCTATCATGTGTGTTGTAATAATCTATCATGTATGTTGTAATAATCTATCATGTATGTTGTAATAATCTAGTATGTGTGTTGTAATAATCTATCATGTATGTTGTAATAATCTATCATGTGTGTTGTAATAATCTATCATGTATGTTGTAATAATCTATCATGTATGTTGTAATAATCTAGCATGTGTGTTGTAATAATCTATCATGTATGTTGTAATAATCTATCATGTATGTTGTAACATTCTATCATGTATGTTGTAATAATCTATCATGTATGTTGCAATAATCTATCATGTATGTTGTAATAATCTATCATGTATCTTGCAATAATCTATCATGTATGTTGTAATAATCTATCATGTATGTTGCAATAATCTAGCATGTATGTTGCAATAATCTATCATGTATGTTGCAATAATCTATCATGTGTGTTGTAATAATCTATCATGTATGTTGCAATAATCTATCATGTATGTTGCAATAATCTATCATGTATGTTGCAATAATCTATCATGTATGTTGCAATAATCTATCATGTATGTTGTAATAATCTATCATGTATGTTGCAATAATCTATCATGTATGTTGTAATAATCTATCATGTATGTTGCAATAATCTATCATGTATGTTGTAATAATCTATCATGTATGTTGCAATAATCTATCATGTATGTTGCAATAATCTATCATGTATGTTGTAATAATCTATCATGTATGTTGTAATAATCTATCATGTATGTTGCAATAATCTATCATGTATGTTGTAATAATCTATCATGTACGTTGCAATAATCTATCATGTATGTTGCAATAATCTATCATGTATGTTGTAATAATCTATCATGTATCTTGCAATAATCTATCAAGTATGTTGTAATAATCTATCATGTATGTTGTAATAATCTATCATGTATGTTGTAATAATCTATCATATATGTTGTAATAATCTATCATGTATGTTGCAATAATCTATCATGTATGTTGTAATAAGCTATCATGTATGTTGTAATAATCTATCATGTATGTTGTAATAATCTATCATGTATGTTGTAATAATCTATCATGTGTGTTGCAATAATCTATCATGTGTGTTGTAATAATCTATCATGTATGTTGTAATAATCTATCATGTATGTTGTAATAATCTAGTATGTGTGTTGTAATAATCTATCATGTATGAGGTAATAATCTATCATGTGTGTTGTAATAATCCATCATGTATGTTGTAATAATCTATCATGTATGTTGTAATAATCTAGCATGTGTGTTGTAATAATCTATCATGTATGTTGTAATAATCTATCATGTATGTTGTAACATTCTATCATGTATGTTGTAATAATCTATCATGTATGTTGCAATAATCTATCATGTATGTTGTAATAATCTATCATGTATGTTGCAATAATCTATCATGTATGTTGTAATAATCTATCATGTATGTTGCAATAATCTATCATGTATGTTGTAATAATCTATCATGTATGTTGCAATAATCTATCATGTATGTTGCAATAATCTATCATGTATGTTGCAATAATCTATCATGTATGTTGTAATAATCTATCATGTATCTTGCAATAATCTATCATGTATGTTGTAATAATCTATCATGTATGTTGCAATAATCTATCATGTATGTTGTAATAATCTATCATGTATGTTGCAATAATCTATCATGTATCTTGCAATAATCTATCATGTATGTTGTAATAATCTATCATGTATGTTGTAATAATCTATCATGTATGTTGTAATAATCTATCATATATGTTGTAATAATCTATCATGTATGTTGCAATAATCTATCATGTATGTTGTAATAAGCTATCATGTATGTTGTAATAATCTATCATGTATGTTGCAATAATCTATCATGTATGTTGTAATAATCTATCATGTATGTTGCAATAATCTATCATGTATGTTGTAATAATCTAGCATGTGTGTTGTAATAATCTATCATGTGTGTTGTAATAATCTATCATGTATGTTGTAATAATCTATCATGTATGTTGTAATAATCTAGTATGTGTGTTGCAATAATCTATCATGTGTGTTGTAATAATCTATCATGTGTGTTGTAATAATCTATCATGTATGTTGTAATAATCTATCATGTATGTTGTAATAATCTAGCATGTGTGTTGTAATAATCTATCATGTATGTTGTAATAATCTATCATGTATGTTGTAACATTCTATCATGTATGTTGTAATAATCTATCATGTATGTTGCAATAATCTATCATGTATGTTGTAATAATCTATCATGTATCTTGCAATAATCTATCATGTATGTTGTAATAATCTATCATGTATGTTGCAATAATCTAGCATGTATGTTGCAATAATCTATCATGTATGTTGCAATAATCTATCATGTGTGTTGTAATAATCTATCATGTATGTTGCAATAATCTATCATGTATGTTGCAATAATCTATCATGTATGTTGTAATAATCTATCATGTATGTTGTAATAATCTATCATGTATCTTGCAATAATCTAGCATGTATGTTGCAATAATCTATCATGTATGTTGCAATAATCTATCATGTGTGTTGTAATAATCTATCATGTATGTTGCAATAATCTATCATGTATGTTGCAATAATCTATCATGTATGTTGCAATAATCTATCATGTATGTTGTAATAATCTATCATGTATGTTGTAATAATCTATCATGTATGTTGTAATAAGCCTTGTTAGTACTAAGCGAGTGACTATTTGGAAATACCGCTTGCTGTATGTGAGAGAGGCTCTCTGCTTATCCCAGCATTGTTTCCAGCATTCTCCTTGCCACCGGATTCAAGTAATGCTGGTTCAGGATACGTATAGTTAGGGATTGCACAACCCTTTGCTTTACAGTAGACCCCCCCCCCGCCGCCTGCGCAGGTACATTTTGATATTAGCCCAACTGTTCTTGAACTTTTGACCGACGTCCAAACTCTTCTTGTGTTGCTCACTGAAGCGTTGAAAGTAACTTCGCCAACAGAATTTGAATGGCTTCAGACCGGCTTCCAATTATACGGTGCCGCCAACTGCGTGTGACTTTTACAAACTTTTATTCAAACATTCTTTCGATCTAACGTTTTTGATAGGTTGAGTTGTTTATCCCGGCGCTCGGCTTCTCTTGAAACAGAGAAAACAAGTGGAAGTATCTGAACTAATCGGCTTCAGATTATTTTCTAAACATATCATTTCAACGCAATAGCATAAGAAATGCGATTGTTGCACACAAACCAAAGCCAGCTGGACATTTGACATTACGGTATGACAAAAGAATGGCATTAGCTGCCTGCGGCCTTCGAACATGAGTTGCGTGAAATTGGTGTTTTTCTCTTTCTGACTGTGTAATGGGGTCACACAAGAGATGTGCGCTCGATATGATGCCCAATACATAAAGTAATTGTACATCTCCAAAGTTGGCAATATGCTGGTAAACATTCGGTGCTCCGATAGTAGCACGGTACCAAATTGAAAGGTGAATTTGGGACGCTAGAAAAACAACACAATAAAAAATGGTCTAAAATCCACGGTCTAACTTGTTTCTTTCATGTGAAATAATTATTAATTATAATTAATTTTTAAAACAGTTTATCTGTTCAATTTTCATTTATTCAAAATCAATGAACGTGGAAAACAATTTTTCTTTTGTTATTGTTTAACTCCTTAACTTTAAAAGATTTAAGTTAAAGATGATTATATTATTACAATGAAATTATATTAATTACCACAATGCACTGATTTAAATTAAAACAATAATAATAATTGATTTTTAAGAAAATTTTTCTTTTTAATTTTCATTTATTTAAAATTAATGAAAGTGGAAAACAATTTTTTCTTTAGTTATTGTTTAAATCCTTAACATTCAAAGATTTAAGTTTAAAGTGATTATATTATTACAATTAAATTATATTAATTAATACAATGAACTGATTTAAATTAAAACAATAATAATAATTAATATTTAAGAAAATTCTTCTTTTTAATTTTCATTTATTCGAAATCAAAGAACGTGAAAACAATTTTTTCTGTTATTATTGTTTAACTTCTTAACATTAAAAAGGGAAATTCGTTTACTATCGATGCAGTAGATAGCAAATGAATTTCCCGCCTGGATAACTTTTTGCATTTTTGGATCACCATTCACCATTTAGATTATTTTTTAATCAACCTCTTTGATATCTTGCCTGGAGCTATTTTAAACTTGTTGACGTGGATGAACTGTATAGGTTTACAAAAAAGTATGTTTTGGCCCGATATATTTTATGTTTTATATACCTTTATGTATTTTTATATATATTTTTTATATATTTTCAAAGTTTAATTTTTATTACCTGCAGTAATGTCATTGCGGTAATGGTCCTCTGAGGAGAAGATTTTCTTTGAAAACTCATGAGTTAAGGACTTTAAAGAACTTTGCTTGAACATTGAACTGTAATAAAATTTGATTCGCACATTATTCTATTCTTTCACTTTATCTATTGCTATATATATATATATATATATATATATATATATATAGATATATATATATATATATATATATATATATATATATATATATATATAAGTTGTTTATATATATATATATATATATAAGTAAACAATGATATGTTAAATTCCAAGCAATTATTAAGTCTTTATTCATTTTACCTTGTCAAATTCCAGAATAGTTCAATGTATCTATTGCTAAGTGTGTATATATATATATATATATATATATATATATATATATATATATATATATATATACAGGGCTTTACGGAGCCCTCCAAAAAGGAGCGCGGTCCAGGAGCACGCTCCTTTTTGCTGGAGCGAAGAAGAGGAGGACTCATTTTATATTCATCGGAAGTGCAGGGGGATCAACTCTATTTGGGACTAAAGAGCGGTTGTTTTATCGCTCCACGCTCCTCATTCCAAAATCATTTGAGTTTTTTTTAAACATTAGTTTTTTATTCAGCAATAAAAAAAGAAAAAAGGTCTCAGAGTTTACTCTGAATCATTTTAAAATTATATCTCTGGTAAATGTATATGAGATAGGGAGAGAGAGAGAGAGAGGGAGATAGAGAGGGGGGGAAGAGGAAGAAGAAGAGGAAGGGTTAGAGGGGGAGAAAGAACGAGAGAGTTACCATGAAAACAGACGATTTGAAGTTCTCAGATTTTTACATCAACATGTTAAATTTTTGATGTGACTTTTTTCTTAAGGCAGGAGACAATTTGCCAACAAATGTCTTTAAATGCGCCAGTGAGTCTATAGATGTCTTTGAAGTTATTTTCTTATAGATTTGAACTTTTTTGTATTCATGACTAGCATGTTTATTGCTGATTGAATAAATAAGCTAATTTTTCTTTTAATTCGTATATTTAAAAATATAGAATTTTAGGTTCAATTATACTATAGGGGCCGTTGAATTTTTTCGCCCATTTCGCTCGGTATTCACCCAATTCACGACTAGTATGTTTTAACATTTTCATGTTTGCTTTTAAATTCGTTAAATTCCGTTAAAACCGGTTCAAAGTTTGTTTTCTGTGTGTAATAGAATGTTAAAGCAGTAAAAATATCTTTAGTCCAAAGAAAAAAATATCTTTAGTCCAAGGAAAAATATCTTTAGTCCAAGATAAAACACTATAAAAACCAACATGGCCGCCAGAGATTAAAACCTGGAATTAAAGTTAGATTCTCAACACTTTCAAAAGTAAATGATAATTTTATTTCAGGATCAAAAATACAATTAAGACCAACAATTAGTTTCATCTAAATTTTGGGCGAATACTATGCTCCAGTTAATTTTTCGAGGGGAGGAAAATTTGACCCGATACTTTTTCAACTCCCAAGGTCTAGGCCAGATATTTTGTATGAAATTTTAAGACATTAAATGGATCTCTGAATTGTTTATTGACAATTTATTGATATTTTTTGGCCAACTTATGAGAAATATTTTTTTAATTCAATTTATAAAAAATAAACTTCATTGTTTTTTGTTCGCCCCAAATTGTACTATTGAAAAAAAATGGATAAATCGATTTGTTTGAAAGTACTTGCGCGTTTCTCTGTTGTAAATAATAGTATACATTATACAATATAGTTACGTTCGTAAAACAAACAAATATTGAATAATAAATATTAAACAATAACACCACGAATAATGTTGCTCTTGCTGTCTCTCCTCTCCCAGATAAATGTTTTCTTTAAAAAGGAAATAATCCCTAATAATGCTTTACTAATGCTTTACTAATAAAGTTTTACTTTTAAGTAAAACTTTATTTACTTAAAACAAATCTAAATTCCCTTCCAAAATAAATCCGGTCAAATTTTCCTTCCCTGAAAAATATAGGTTGTTAATGTAATGAAAATTAAAATTGTTTTAAAATACTTCAGGGATTTTTCTATTTCTATTTTATACCTCAGGAAACGAAAATTTACGTATAATCCTATACTTCACCCGGCATGTTCTATAACTCTCAAAATGTTAGCGAGATTTTGTCAAATATTATCTTACGGTCTTACACTTAAAGTGAAATCTCCACCCATATTGACGATATCCTTTGATGCACACCCCTAGCCTTCGACCACTCATTGGCAGAATAGAACGTTTATGAAAGAAAGTACACTTTCATTATGGAGCGCTGAAAAAGAGTCGCTCCTTTTTTATAGGAGTTGGAGCAGGAGCGGCACCTTTTTGAAAATGGGGAGCGTGAGAGGAGCCAGCTCCAATTTTGAGCGTTGGAGCAGGAGCAGGGGCAGCTCCAAAGGTAGTGGAGCGCGTAAAGCCCTGTATATATATATATATATATATATATATATATATATATATATATATATATATATATATATATATATATATATATATATATATATATATTCTTTAATTTAAGCACCCGTTGTTACAGACTTTTCACTGCTGGAGTACACGATTTTAATTTTTTCAATTTGGAATATATATATATATATATATATATATATATATATATATATATATATATATATATATATATATATATATATACTGCCTTGAAAATTTCTTAAAATCTTACATTAAAATATTCTTTTAAAATTTTAACACTACACATTGCTATGTTTTTTTCAAATATATATATATATATATATATATATATATATATATATATATATATATATATATATATATATATATATATATAAACTACTTACTTTACGGCAGCCACAGTTGGGAGCAGTGTCAGCCCTGCCTTTCTCAATGTGACGTCAGTAACGGGAGGGAGGAGAGATAGTGAAAGAGGTAGAAAGAGACGGGTAGGTCAGTCAGTCAGTCAGTCAGTCACCTTCTCTTTCTGAACTCTGGCCTCGTATATTTTTCTTTGTAGTTTAATTTAAATCACCTCCTTTTAATAATTTATCCTTCTTTAATTAAATCACTTGAATGTGTTATTTTTAATAGCGACAGAAACATTGCATATACATGAAACACATAGAACGATAGAATTACGAATGAATAACACTAAACATTAATTAATTATAGACTGTAGTTATGCTAATTAGACAGATCTCTGTAATTTATATACCGTATTCCAAAAGAATTAGTTGTATTAGTGTACAAACTCCAGCATGTTTGGTCTTTAATTAACTTCGGTTGATTGAGGACTTCGGGATGTGGTAAGATAATATCAGTCGAGGATTCGTTCTCCACAATCAGCCTGGAAGAGACAGGGTCATTTCGGTGGCCTTTTATCTGTCGGGCTGAGGTATTGGTCTTGGGTTGTCCTAAGAGGCGCACCTTCCAAGGCCTTGCCTCCCCTCTTTATTTCTTACTGCCTGAAGTACCCTGACCGGGGAATGACGACGGGGCTGCCCAGTCTATTTTTTGATAGCACACGGTGCTCCTTCTTTAAGGGCGTTGGTTTGATTATTCCCCTACCTTCCGACCTTGTGTCACATATTGCTGCGGTGGGAAACAATTAAATACACTTGCATTATTGATTTAAATAACATCTACCCGTTCTGATGGTAGCGATAAGTGAAAAACACTTTCGCATTTATTCATATATATATATATATATATATATATATATATATATATATATATATATATATATATATATATATATATATATGTGTGTGTGTGTGAATTTTTGAAGGCTTACCAAAGCATTCCGTTCAGGAGTCCAATCAACACCACAAAAGACATTTTCATTCAAAGATTATTTATTTATCATTTTCAAATTAAAGAGGTTTTTACCTACACGTGTTTCACTACCAAGTAGGTCCTTGCTTGGCAGATCATCAGGGAAATTAAGTACCTGGAATAATAATTACAACAACTGGCAATACACAATGTGATGTTGCTTCAATTGAGGTCACTTAAGAAGGGAAAAAAATATATAGAATGTCTTAGAAAAATATCTCGCAAGATTTTCACAACATTGTTGCTACTAGGCAAAATATAAAAAAATTACTCTCAAACCAGCAAAAACAGCAAATTTACTTTGTCCCAAATGCACTCAAATTAGACAGTAATAATGAGCGAGAATACACCTTCTCGATAGGCGGCACAACTATGAAAAAATACCTCCTCCCAAACAAAGACCAAAACAGGCAAAAATTCCGTTCCCAAGTTACCATTCCAAGCCACTGATAGTATTGGCATTCCAGATCTATTCCATCAAAAGGGAAGGCAACATAAATGTCCGTTTGTAATGCATGCGGTCGTGCTAGCCTATTTCCAGGGTTAACCCACTCCCTTTCGAGATGAACCCACAACGAGGCAAATGAATAACAATCCCGCAGAAACCTTCCTTTTTTAAGAAAAAACTCCCTAAATAGTTAAACATAAAATGTTTATCCATACTACAGTTTCTAAAAATTTAGTTTCTATTTTAAAAATTATTCTTTATAAAAATTAATTATCCAACGTCTGGGACGTCTTATTTCATTCCGGGAAAATATCTTATATTTAATGTAGTGCCGAGAGCTACCGTGTTGTTATTTATCGGAGTGAATAATCTTAATCCCGCAGTAATCATTTTGAAAAAGTCATTCATATACTAAAAATAAAGTATTACTACAAAATATTTCCTACAAAAATCTAGTTTCTATTTTAAATAATTCTAAAAATACTTCCCTAACGGCGATAGCCTTGTTGTTTCTAATTTTGTTTGTAATTTTAGATGTGATTCGTACGCTCTTGAATTATACTTAGGTCTGTTCAAATAATCACAGATGAGGATAAAACATCCCGAAGAAATCGTATATACCATAAATAAAATGTTACTACAGAATAGCGTTATCAAAAATCTAGTTTCTATTTAAAAAAAAACAATTTTTAATGGTCTGGGCTATTTTTAACACTTTTGGGAAAATATCATTTTAACTCGTTAAATGACAGGAGACCTTGATATTATTGTTTCCATGGTCGAACCCTTCAGTTTCGCAGTAGATCTACATTGATGCAGAAAAAAAGTTCCAAGTTCTGCAGAAGAACATTCTGAGAGATGAAATATATACTAAAAACTAAAATCTAAAAACTAAAAACTAAAAAACTAAAAACTAAAAACTAAAAAATCAACTCCCAATACAAAATACTGTTTACAAAAACATTGTTTCTATTTTTAAAAATTAAGTCCATGTCGGCATGGATGTTTTTAAAAATTTATTTTTTCATTCCTGGCATGCATTATTTTATTTTATTCAATCTAATTTAATTTAATTTAACTTAATTTAATTAATAGATGATATCATCCATGTTGCTATTTAAAAAAATTTTTTTAAATTTAATTTTATTTTTTACTTATTCCTAGAGTTGATCTATTCCTGTCCGCAGTACCCATATGAATGGGCGAGTGATCCCGTTTTTTCGCAGAAAACACCTTAAAAGATCTTATATATCCCATAAATAAAATACATTAATACCGCATATTGTTTTCAAAATTCCATTACTATTTTAAAAATACCTTCCAATTTCTGGGATCGATTTTAACATTCCGGGTAGACCCCATTTCATCCCCTCCCCCAATGACAAAAAGATCATGCTATTGTATTTATACTGGTACATTTACATCCGGCATAGAAATGTGTAAAGGATCTTAACTGTATTGAAATAAATGAGATAACTGCCGTTTATGTAAAATCGACATTATTATGTCGAAAATTAATTTAACTAATAATTTAAAAGATTTATTAAAAATAACGTAGTGGATTTGAGTTATTTATCTCTTAGTTACGATGTGAATTTAATTTGGACTACAGACAATATGTTTTTAATTTGATGACTATTTTAATCATACTTCGAGGAAGATTCCTAGAATTATAAGGTTGTATTTGAAAAACTCAAATATAAACCATTGTTTATGAGGAAAAAACTTATGACGATAAGTTGTTATTGAAAAATTTGATCACGACAAAGGTTCGTCGATCTTACTTAGTCTAAAAAAGAAAGACTAATTGTTTTCAAGGATTGATTGAAAAATATCGACATAGGATCGATAATATTTATTATTTAGTCAGAAGGACTAAGAGATTAAAAAGATTTATTGAATTTAATATTCGTTCATCAGAGAGGTAAACGAAAGAAGTCATCGTTGGTTTGTTGGGATTGGAAGTTTCAGTCTGTAATCCAGAAATTCGCATTTTAAATATAAAAAATAAAGTTATAATCTAGCTTATTTGAACTTTTACAAGGAATTTGAGAATTGCGTTCTTAGTACGGGAAGTAAATCTATGAGGCTTATTATATTAAAAAACACTTAAGGAGGTATGCCCAGAAAATAATAAATCACCTTTCTAATTCTGATGCAAATTATGATATTGTGTTGGATATTTTAGATAAAGAATTTTTGGATGAAGAGCATATCATCAATAGTATATCTAAATCCATAATAGAAATCAAGTTGATTCGAGAATATGACATCAACTCTGTTAAAATGTTTTTGACTGGGATTAAGAGCCAAATTTACAAATTAAAAATTCCTTTGATTTGAATTTTTTGGAAGATCATAAGCCGGATAATAAATTTATGAGTTACATAATTTTTGAGAAACTACCCGTTGTTTTTAAAAGAGAGCTTATTCAAGCCGTAGGAAATATTCATCCTTCTCTTGATGAAATTTTTGATAATTATTTTGAAGTCATTAGAACTTTAGAAATGATAAAAAACCCAGATAGGCCTCCCACCAAACAATATTCTGGTAATAGAAATATTGTTCCTGGCAATCATACTTCGAGAAATAGGTCCTAGAATTATAAGGTTGTATTTGAAAAACTCAAATATAAACCATTGTTTATGAGGAAAACT
Organism: Sepiola atlantica; assembly: GCA_963556195.1. Taxonomy (NCBI): domain Eukaryota; kingdom Metazoa; phylum Mollusca; class Cephalopoda; order Sepiida; family Sepiolidae; genus Sepiola; species Sepiola atlantica. Next base: position 20,598,934 of record OY744550.1, on the reverse strand, counting down.
TATGACGATAAGTTGTTATTGAAAAATTTGATCACGACAAAGGTTCGTCGATCTTACTTAGTCTAAAAGAGAAAGACTAATTGTTTTAAAGGATTGATTGAAAAATATCGACATAGGATCGATAATATTTATTATTTAGTCAGAAGGACTAAGAGATTAAAAAGATTTATTGAATTTAATATTCGTTTATCAGAGAGGTAAACGAAAGAAGTCATCGTGGGTTTGTTTTGATTGGAAGTTTCAGTCTGTAATCCAGATATTCGCATTTTATATATAAAAAAGGGAGTTATAATTATTTATAAAAATTAATATAAGAATTAATTACGTTAATTAAGTTAGAAAATAATAATTATTTGATTTTCAGAAACACGAGTAATATTTGTTAAATTATTACTTGAAATTTAAAAAAAACACGAAGAAAGTCGGTTTCCAGAATTTTGCCTTTTGTCCAATATCAAGGTGTCGTCTGCTCGGCGCGTTTTTTCGAGATAAATGAAAGAACTTTTTTCAAGACAAGTTTTATCGCCACTGATGAGCGAAATAAGAAAAATATACCACAGAATGTCAACGTCTGTAAAAACAGAATTTCCACGTCTGTAAAAAAAAAATATTTATTGTAAATTGTGAACTGTGAGTACTTTTGTTTGTTACTATTTTCGTTTTGAATGACATATGAACATATATGCATGTTTACCTATTTTCTTATTTTAACCTTTTTTCTTCCCATTTTATTGTTAATAAATTTTCGATTCTTTGATGCACAGGCAAGTTTTGTCTGCTTTTTTTCCATTATTGTTAACAGGAAAAAAGAGGCGTAGAGATAAACTCGTCTTGCGCAGCAGTCCGTTAGTTTTTTTAAATTGTCATTTAAAGAAGAAATTTCAGAGAATTTTTCATTTAAATTTAATTTTTAAAAATTAAATTTTTTACAAGAATGAATAGAAAGAGAGTAGAAAGAGAAAGTAAATAGAGAGAGAGAAAGAGAGAGGCAGAGCGAGAGAGAGAGAGTCACGTGGTTTGCGTATCTTCCGTTCGGTACCACTCTACGACGCCTAAACCGTCAATTAGCCCATATGTTACTATGTAACAAAAAGACTAAAAAAGAGGAAATACGTATATATATATATTTTTTATTGAATTCAAACAAGGTAATAACGTTTGCCCAAACATCTACAATATCAACATAGCATGGACAGTAAGATCCGCAAGTATTTGACAATACGAAGGTGGTTTTAGAAATTCCATGGTGGTAATGGAAGCCATAAAGATAAAGAATGAGGATTACGAGCATGTACTTTTGACAATGAGCGTTCTGAAATAATTGTTGAATACGACCAACATCAATGTGTACGAGAAATGTCGTAGACACTTGATGTCAGTATTTTAACAGAGTTCGACGATCTGAAACAAACTGTAAGGTAAACATTGTGATAAATGCATTCAGGTATAAATGAATAGTTCGAATGCAAAACGCGATAACTCTAATTACTTTAAATTAAGATACTAAACAGTATGTGTAACGCGATTTTGGGATGTGGTAGAGTATGCAAAACATGTAAAACATTTGTCGTAATAGCTTCGTAATTTTGAAAATGTCGTTTATCGCGTTTTGCATTCGAACTAGTCAAATGTTTATATATTGTTCGGATCGAGGGTCGTGTTCCCCCGATTATAAATGTGTTCAGTAAATCAAGCAATTGTTGCATGCAAAGACGGAGTAATAATTAATAAACAAAAATGAAGTAGTTCAAATAACGTTTATTGAACGTGTGTGTACGTGGAATGATGAAGTGTGTGATGTATGCATGTGTGTCGATTGAAAAACAGTTTTTGAAAAGGTATAAGAAGAAATGAATCCGGCGTAGGAAAAGTCTGTGAAAGCCGTAAACAAAGAAAACGAGTTGAGAACTCTTACCGTTGTTTGCCCACGTGTGTTGGTAGTCGTTATGCCGATTGAGAAGAAAAGCGTGAGACGAAACGCTAGTGTATTAGCGTCGTTCTGTCGACCAGAGAAGAGTGAAACGGAACGCTAGTGTCAGCGTCTGTCTGCCGAGGCAGGTCGGTGAGGAAGAGATGGATTTTCCGTTTGCAACGGATTTTATAGTCAGAAGGGCAGATAACTCTGGTGTCGCTTTACAGTGCCACCTGTCGGTGAAAAAGCGACACCTACCGGCAAACCGGTGTAGTTATGTTTAGAAAGGAGGAGGTAACTGCTACAATATATATAATCAGATTAACAGGTTTACTTGTTGGAAAAAGAAGGGATCAATAAGCCGACTACGGGCATTAGTACAACACCCAACATTATTTTAGCTCCATCCGTATAGGTTACTTTCTCAGCTAAATCAATAGCCGTAAGGAATTTGTTTACAAAATCTTGGCAGTTGTTAAAACATAGATTATATCCTTTCATATTCTTGAAAGTTAAGGTAGCTTTTTCAATCATATCGATACCTGTAATAATCTTTTTTCCAATATATGTCCATTTTCCCTGATTTGTAACAGCCTCTGTTTTGAGAACTACACCCTGCTGCTGAAGATTAATCTCGATGGTGAAGAATTTGTTTTGAGCTCCCACAACAATAGACTCGTGGGAAAGAAATCCAGATTTCCACCTATAAATATCGTATATGTATTTCTTTTGAAGATTTGGTATCATCCCTTTGGTTTCATATTCGTCAAGCTTTTCGAGGTATAATTCTATATCCCCACTATTTGACACACTTGAAACACATATTCCGTCGCTGCTGCACGAGTACAACGCTGAAAATATACAAAACATTAAATGATAGATGGCGGTTTAGTGTAATGAAAAAAGATTAGTTGTGGGTTTAGTGTAACCAAAAATAAAGACTAGATGACAGTTTAGTGTAACCAAAAATAAAGACTAGATGACAGTTTAGTGTAACCAAAAAATGACGATATAGTGTAACTGAAAATAAAGAGTAAATGACGGCTTAGCGTAACCAAAAATAAAGACTGGATGACAGTTCAAGAAAATAGACTAGATAAGCAAAAATAGACAAAAATAAAAACTAGATGACAGTTTCGTGTAACAAAAAAGTTTAGAATAGAGGCGACTGATAGTTTAGTGTAACCAAAAATAAGGAAGGGATCACTATTTAGTGTAACCAAAAATAAGGAAGGGATCACTATTTAGTGTAACCAAAAATAAGGAAGGGATCAATATTTAGTGTAAACGAAAATAAGGAAGGGATCAATATTTAGTGTAAACGAAAATAAAGTATAGATAAAGGTTTAATGTTACAAAAAATAAAGACTGGATGAGTTTTTAGTTCAACCAAAAATAAAAACAAAATGAAGATTTAGTGTAACCCAAAACACAGACTTGATAACTATCTAGTGTAACCGAAAATGACTACAAGATGACAGTTGAATTTAACCAAAAATGAAGACTAGCCGAAGGTTTAGTGTAACCGAAAATAAAGATTAGATGACGATTAACTGTAGCAATAAAATAAGATGACAGTTTATTGCCCCCCCCCCCAAAAAAAAAAATAGATGACGGTTTAGTAGAACTAAAATAAGGTCTTGTTACAGCAGTTTAGTGTAAGCAGAAATTAGGACTAGTTGACGGTTTTCAATTACTAAACATGGTAAAGGTTTAGTGTAACAACAAACACGGATTAGTTGACGGATTAGTGTAACCAGAAATAAAGATTTAATGACAGTGTAGTGTAAAAAAGAAATTCGTTGAGGCTTGAGTGTAACATAAAATAAATATTAGCAGACATGTAATGTAGTTAAAAATAAAAACAAGATAAACGTGTAGTGGAGCAAAAAGATACAGGCTATATTTAGGTTTAGTGTAACAAGAAGATTAGAGTAGAAAATTGATGACCAGAAAAAAACTAAATGACGGTTTAGTGTAACAAAAAATAAACATTAGATGACTATTTAGTGTAACAAGAAATAGAGTGTTGATGACAGTATAGTGTAACCAAAAATAAATACTAGATGATGTTTTAGTGTAACACAAAGATTAGACAAGAAGATTGATGACAGTTTAGTACAACCAAAAATAAAGAATAGTTAACGGTTTAGTGTAACCCCAATCAATGGGTAGATGAAGGTTTAATGTGACTAAAAGTAAACACTAGATGACCGTTTAGTGTAACCAAAAAAATAAGGAGCTGTTAACGGTTTAGTGTAACCAAAGAGGATACGTTGATTTCGTGTAACCAAAAAAGATTAGATGACAGCTTAGTGTAAGCAAAATAAAGACTAGTTTAGTAGAAACAAAATTGACAGAATATTTTTTAGGGGATTCCCCCAAAAGGGGAGAACCCTCTATTAGATGAAACAAAAATGTGAATTATGGAGAGAAACAGAATTTATAGCTTCGACTATGATACTGACATTCTCCAACGTCACCTTATTCTTGGGGTTAGTGTTTAGTCCTCACCAACATTTAAGTATTCTGTAATTACAACAAGTCTTAGAGTATCTATTTAATATATAAAAAAACAGCTGTCGGATTGTCGAAGTTACACCAATATAGAATTTCATCTCTCCAACCACCGATTGTCATGGCAAATAACACCCTACCTGATAGTTCATCATTCAAACTCCTCGGCCTAACTTTCACAGGTAACATGAATTGGAACAGATACATTGAAGACATTGCCAGGCCTGCCGCAAAGAAGGTTGGCTCTCTCTACCATGCTAGTAAACCCCTCACACCTGACATTATCCTGTATCTATACAAAGCCACCATCCGTCCATGCATGGAGTATTGTTGTAACATCTGGGCTGGTGCATCATCTACTAGTCTCTCCCTCCTTGACAAGGTCCAAAAAAGAATCGCCAACCTAATTGGACCCTCACTGTCAACCAAGCTTCAGCCTCTGTCCCATCGCCGCAATGTAGCATCCTTGTGCTTGTTTTACAAATACTTCAATGGATTATGCTCCGATGAATTGGCTACTCTGGTGCCCCTTAGACGTAAATTCATTAGACCAACTCGACAATCAACTAAATCCCATCCATTGACTGTGGAGGTCCCCAGATGCCGGAGAGCTTTCTACTCAAATAGCTTCTTTCCTTGTGCTGCTGGCCTCTGGAACTCTCTCCCTGCCCCCTGTTTCCCCGACAGTACTGATATGCAGAAATTTAAAACTAATGTAAACAGACATCTCACTGCGCAGATTCCAATTTAGGTTGACCCCCACCTAAATTTCTCCCTTTTCTTTTTTCTCAGTAGCCCCTTACGTCTACAGTGGCGGCCAGCCTTGTTTGGGGTGAACTATGTTAAAAAAAATTTAAAAAACAAAAAAAACAAAAACAAAGCTTATTACATATATATTTTTACAAAACATGTTCTCATTAATTTGTCTGAATAACATCATGTCTATTTTGATTTTAGGTCAATATTGAGCAAAAATTAAAACAAGTACGATATTCAGAGAGCAAGGTGGCAGCTAAGACAAAGAAAACTTTGATTCTGCCTAACCAATTTAAATGTGTTATTGTTGTACCATGTTATTCGCAATAAACTAATGTACGTCACTAAAATTTATTAAAAACAATATTTAATCTGATTCAGCAGGAATTCTTAAATAAACACCTAAAAAGAAAAAAAAACAGCTATCAGTTAGCCTTGCTTCTCAGCTTAGATACTGAACCTAAGAACAGCGCATTGTTATCGAACATATACATATTTACAAACTAAATCTGAACATAATTAATCCCGGGCAACTCCTGGTTAGTACTGTTAGCATAAAGTAATAAAAATGTTTTTTACTAAAAGGAGTCACCTCTTATCAAGACCAGATGCCACTCAAGGATAAGGGTTAATGAGGTGGAATCATTGTCAGTTGTAATCTAAGGGGAAGCAGTCCCGTAACAATGTGTTCCAATAACGGAAGTGCTTTCACAGAAGCTCTTATCATCAGAATTTCGCGTGACGCTTCACACACTAGGGAATATTCGTGAGGACGGTACTAAATAGGAATATGTTGACATTGGCCTCGAAGACGACCAAGTTGTAATCTGAGGGGAAGCAGTTCCGTAACAATGTGTTCCAATAACGGAAGTGCTTTCACAGAAGCTCTGTTCATCAGAATTTCGCGTGACGCTTCACACACTAGGGAATATTCGTGAGGACGGTACTAAATAGGAATATGTTGACATTGGCCTCGAAGACGACCAAGTTGTAATCTGAGGGGAAGCAGTTCCGTAACAATGTGTTCCAATAACTTAAGTGCTTTCACAGAAGCTCTGTTCATCAGAATTTCGCGTGACACTTCACACACTAGGGAATATTCGTGAGGACGGTACTAAATAGGAATATGTTGACATTGGCCTCGAAGACGACCAAGTTGTAATCTGAGGGGAAGCAGTTCCGTAACAATGTGTTCCAATAACGGAAGTGCTTTCACAGAAGCTCTGTTCATCAGAATTTCGCGTGACGCTTCACACACTAGGGAATATTCGTGAGGACGGTACTAAATAGGAATATGTTGATATTGGCCTCGAAGACGACCAAGTTGTAATCTGAGGGGAAGCAGTCCCGTAACAATGTGTTCCAATAACGGAAGTGCTTTCACAGAAGCTCTGTTCATCAGAATTTCGCATGACACTTCACACACTAGGGAATATTCGTGAGGACGGTACTAAATAGGAATATGTTGACATTGGCCTCGAAGACGACCAAGTTGTAATCTGAGGGGAAGCAGTCCCGTAACAATGTGTTCCAATAACGGAAGTGCTTTCACAGAAGCTCTTATCATCAGAATTTCGCGTGACGCTTCACACACTAGGGAATATTCGTGAGGACGGTACTAAATAGGAATATGTTGACATTGGCCTCGAAGACAACCAAGTTGTAATCTGAGGGGAAGCAGTTCCGTAACAATGTGTTCCAATAACGGAAGTGCTTTCACAGAAGCTCTGTTCATCAGAATTTCGCATGACACTTCACACACTAGGGAATATTCGTGAGGACGGTACTAAATAGGAATATGTTGACATTGGCCTCGAAGACGACCAAGTTGTAATCTGAGGGGAAGCAGTTCCGTAACAATGTGTTCCAATAACGGAAGTGCTTTCACAGAAGCTCTGTTCATCAGAATTTTGCGTGACGCTTCACACACTAGGGAATATTCGTGAGGACGCTACTAAATAGGAATATGTTGACATTGGCCTCGAAGACGACCAAGTTGTAATCTGAGGGGAAGAAGCCCCGTAACAATGTGTTCCAATAACGGAAGTGCTTTCACAGAAGCTCTGTTCATCAGAATTTCGCGTGACGCTTCACACACTAGGGAATATTCGTGAGGACGGTACTAAATAGGAATATGTTGACATTGGCCTCGAAGACGACCAAGTTGTAATCTGAGGGGAAGCAGTCCCGTAACAATGTGTTCCAATAACGGAAGTGCTTTCACAGAAGCTCTGTTCATCAGAATTTCGCGTGACGCTTCACACACTAGGGAATATTCGTGAGGACGGTACTAAATAGGAATATGTTGACATTGGCCTCGAAGACGACCAAGTTGTAATCTGAGGGGAAGCAGTCCCGTAACAATGTGTTCCAATAACGGAAGTGCTTTCACAGAAGCTCTGTTCATCAGAATTTCGCGTGACGCTTCACACACTAGGGAATATTCGTGAGGACGGTACTAAATAGGAATATGTTGACATTGGCCTCGAAGACGACCAAGTTGTAATCTGAGGGGCAGCAGTTCCGTAACAATTTGTTCCAATAACGGAAGTGCTTTCACAGAAGCTCTGTTCATCAGAATTTCGCGTGACACTTCACACACTAGGGAATATTCGTGAGGACGGTACTAAATAGGAATATGTTGACATTGGCCTCGAAGACGACCAAGTTGTAATCTGAGGGGAAGCAGTTCCGTAACAATGTGTTCCAATAACGGAAGTGCTTTCACAGAAGCTCTGTTCATCAGAATTTCGCGTGACGCTTCACACACTAGGGAATATTCGTGAGGACGGTACTAAATAGGAATATGTTGACATTGGCCTCGAAGACGACCAAGTTGTAATCTGAGGGGAAGCAGTCCCGTAACAATGTGTTCCAATAACGGAAGTGCTTTCACAGAAGCTCTGTTCATCAGAATTTCGCGTGACGCTTCACACACTAGGGAATATTCGTGAGGACGGTACTAAATAGGAATATGTTGACATTGGCCTCGAAGACGACCAAGTTGTAATCTGAGGGGAAGCAGTCCCGTAACAATGTGTTCCAATAACGGAAGTGCTTTCACAGAAGCTCTGTTCATCAGAATTTCGCGTGACGCTTCACACACTAGGGAATATTCGTGAGGACGGTACTAAATAGGAATATGTTGACATTGGCCTCGAAGACGACCAAGTTGTAATCTGAGGGGAAGCAGTTCCGTAACAATGTGTTCCAATAACGGAAGTGCTTTCACAGAAGCTCTGTTCATCAGAATTTCGCGTGACGCTTCACACACTAGGGAATATTCGTGAGGACGGTACTAAATAGGAATATGTTGACATTGGCCTCGAAGACGACCAAGTTGTAATCTGAGGGGAAGCAGTTCCGTAACAATGTGTTCTAATAACGGAAGTGCTTTCACAGAAGCTCTGTTCATCAGAATTTCGCGTGACGCTTCACACACTAGGGAATATTCGTGAGGACGGTACTAAATAGGAATATGTTGACATTGGGCTCGAAGACGACCAAGTTGTAATCTGAGGGGAAGCAGTCCCGTAACAATGTGTTCCAATAACGGAAGTGCTTTCACAGAAGCTCTGTTCATCAGAATTTCGCGTGACGCTTCACACACTAGGGAATATTCGTGAGGACGGTACTAAATAGGAATATGTTGACATTGGGCTCGAAGACGACCAAGTTGTAATCTGAGGGGAAGCAGTTCCGTAACAATGTGTTCCAATAACGGAAGTGCTTTCACAGAAGCTCTGTTCATCAGAATTTCGCGTGACGCTTCACACACTAGGGAATATTCGTGAGGACGGTACTAAATAGGAATATGTTGACATTGGCCTCGAAGACGACCAAGTTGTAATCTGAGGGGAAGCAGTTCCGTAACAATGTGTTCCAATAACGGAAGTGCTTTCACAGAAGCTCTGTTCATCAGAATTTCGCGTGACGCTTCACACACTAGGGAATATTCTGGAGGACGGTACTAAATAGGAATATGTTGACATTGGCCTCGAAGACGACCAAGTTGTAATCTGAGGGGAAGCAGTCCCGTAACAATGTGTTCCAATAACGGAAGTGCTTTCACAGAAGCTCTGTTCATCAGAATTTCGCGTGACACTTCACACACTAGGGAATATTCGTGAGGACGGTATTAAATAGGAATATGTTGACATTGGCCTCGAAGACGACCAAGTTGTAATCTGAGGGGAAGCAGTCCCGTAACAATGTGTTCCAATAACGGAAGTGCTTTCACAGAAGCTCTGTTCATCAGAATTTCGCGTGACACTTCACACACTAGGGAATATTCGTGAGGACGGTACTGAATAGGAATATGTGTACATTGGCCTCGAAGACGACCAAGTTGTAATCTGAGGGGAAGCAGTCCCGTAACAATGTGTTCCAATAACGGAAGTGCTTTCACAGAAGCTCTGTTCATCAGAATTTCGCGTGACACTTCACACACTAGGGAATATTCGTGAGGACGGTACTAAATAGGAATATGTTGACATTGGCCTCGAAGACGACCAAGTTGTAATCTGAGGGGAAGCAGTTCCGTAACAATGTGTTCCAATAACGGAAGTGCTTTCACAGAAGCTCTGTTCATCAGAATTTTGCGTGACGCTTCACACACTAGGGAATATTCGTGAGGACGGTACTAAATAGGAATATGTTGACATTGGCCTTGAAGACGACCAAGTTGTAATCTGAGGGGAAGCAGTCCCGTAACAATGTGTTCCAATAACGGAAGTGCTTTCACAGAAGCTCTGTTCATCAGAATTTCGCGTGACACTTCACACACTAGGGAATATTCGTGAGGACGGTACTGAATAGGAATATGTGTACATTGGCCTCGAAGACGACCAAGTTGTAATCTGAGGGGAAGCAGTCCCGTAACAATGTGTTCCAATAACAGAAGTGCTTTCACAGAAGCTCTGTTCATCAGAATTTTGCGTGACGCTTCACACACTAGGGAATATTCGTGAGGACGGTACTAAATAGGAATATGTTGACATTGGCCTTGAAGACGACCAAGTTGTAATCTGAGGGGAAGCAGTCCCGTAACAATGTGTTCCAATAACGGAAGTGCTTTCACAGAAGCTCTGTTCATCAGAATTTTGCGTGACGCTTCACACACTAGGGAATATTCGTGAGGACGCTACTAAATAGGAATATGTTGACATTGGCCTCGAAGACGACCAAGTTGTAATCTGAGGGGAAGCAGTCCCGTAACAATGTGTTCCAATAACGGAAGTGCTTTCACAGAAGCTCTGTTCATCAGAATTTTGCGTGACGCTTCACACACTAGGGAATATTCGTGAGGACGGTACTAAATAGGAATATGTTGACATTGGCCTCGAAGACGACTAAGTTGTAATCTGAGGGGAAGCAGTCCCGTAACAATGTGTTCCAATAACGGAAGTGCTTTCACAGAAGCTCTGTTCATCAGAATTTCGCGTGACACTTCACACACTAGGGAATATTCGTGAGGACGGTACTAAATAGGAATATGTTGACATTGGCCTCGAAGACGACCAAGTTGTAATCTGAGGGGAAGCAGTTCCGTAACAATGTGTTCCAATAACGGAAGTGCTTTCACAGAAGCTCTGTTCATCAGAATTTTGCGTGACGCTTCACACACTAGGGAATATTCGTGAGGACGGTACTAAATAGGAATATGTTGACATTGGCCTCGAAGACGACCAAGTTGTAATCTGAGGGGAAGCAGTCCCGTAACAATGTGTTCCAATAACGGAAGTGCTTTCACAGAAGCTCTGTTCATCAGAATTTCGCGTGACACTTCACACACTAGGGAATATTCGTGAGGACGGTACTAAATAGGAATATGTTGACATTGGCCTCGAAGACGACCAAGTTGTAATCTGAGGGGAAGCAGTCCCGTAACAATGTGTTCCAATAACGGAAGTGCTTTCACAGAAGCTCTGTTCATCAGAATTTCGCGTGACGCTTCACACACTAGGGAATATTCGTGAGGACGGTACTAAATAGGAATATGTTGACATTGGGCTCGAAGACGACCAAGTTGTAATCTGAGGGGAAGCAGTCCCGTAACAATGTGTTCCAATAACGGAAGTGCTTTCACAGAAGCTCTGTTCATCAGAATTTCGCGTGACACTTCACACACTAGGGAATATTCGTGAGGACGGTACTAAATAGGAATATGTTGACATTGGCCTCGAAGACGACCAAGTTGTAATCTGAGGGGAAGCAGTCCCGTAACAATGTGTTCCAATAACGGAAGTGCTTTCACAGAAGCTCTGTTCATCAGAATTTCGCGTGACGCTTCACACACTAGGGAATATTGTGAGGACGGTACTAAATAGGAATATGTTGACATTGGCCTCGAAGACGACCAAGTTGTAATCTGAGGGGAAGCAGTCCCGTAACAATGTGTTCCAATAACGGAAGTGCTTTCACAGAAGCTCTGTTCATCAGAATTTCGCGTGACGCTTCACACACTAGGGAATATTCGTGAGGACAGTACTAAATAGGAATATGTTGACATTGGCCTCGAAGACGACCAAGTTGTAATCTGAGGGGAAGCAGTCCCGTAACAATGTGTTCCAATAACGGAAGTGCTTTCACAGAAGCTCTGTTCATCAGAATTTCGCGTGACACTTCACACACTAGGGAATATTCGTGAGGACGGTACTAAATAGGAATATGTTGACATTGGCCTCGAAGACGACCAAGTTGTAATCTGAGGGGAAGCAGTCCCGTAACAATGTGTTCCAATAATGGAAGTGCTTTCACAGAAGCTCTGTTCATCAGAATTTCGCGTGACGCTTCACACACTAGGGAATATTCGTGAGGACGGTACTAAATAGGAATATGTTGACATTGGCCTCGAAGACGACCAAGTTGTAATCTGAGGGGAAGCAGTCCCGTAACAATGTGTTCCAATAACGGAAGTGCTTTCACAGAAGCTCTGTTCATCAGAATTTCGCGTGACGCTTCACACACTAGGGAATATTCGTGAGGACGGTACTAAATAGGAATATGTTGACATTGGCCTCGAAGACGACCAAGTTGTAATCTGAGGGGAAGCAGTCCCGTAACAATGTGTTCCAATAACGGAAGTGCTTTCACAGAAGCTCTGTTCATCAGAATTTCGCGTGACGCTTCACACACTAGGGAATATTCGTGAGGAGTGTACTAAATAGGAATATGTTGACATTGGCCTCGAAGACGACCAAGTTGTAATCTGAGGGGAAGCAGTCCCGTAACAATGTGTTCCAATAACGGAAGTGCTTTCACAGAAGCTCTGTTCATCAGAATTTCGCGTGACACTTCACACACTAGGGAATATTCGTGAGGACGGTACTAAATAGGAATATGTTGACATTGGCCTCGAAGACGACCAAGTTGTAATCTGAGGGGAAGCAGTCCCGTAACAATGTGTTCCAATAACGGAAGTGCTTTCACAGAAGCTCTGTTCATCAGAATTTCGCGTGACGCTTCACACACTAGGGAATATTCGTGAGGAGTGTACTAAATAGGAATATGTTGACATTGGCCTCGAAGACGACCAAGTTGTAATCTGAGGGGAAGCAGTCCCGTAACAATGTGTTCCAATAACGGAAGTGCTTTCACAGAAGCTCTGTTCATCAGAATTTCGCGTGACACTTCACACACTAGGGAATATTCGTGAGGACGGTACTAAATAGGAATATGTTGACATTGGCCTCGAAGACGACCAAGTTGTAATCTGAGGGGAAGCAGTCCCGTAACAATGTGTTCCAATAACGGAAGTGCTTTCACAGAAGCTCTGTTCATCAGAATTTCGCGTGACGCTTCACACACTAGGGAATATTCGTGAGGACGGTACTAAATAGGAATATGTTGACATTGGCCTCGAAGCCGACCAAGTTGTAATCTGAGGGGAAGCAGTCCCGTAACAATGTGTTCCAATAACGGAAGTGCTTTCACAGAAGCTCTGTTCATCAGAATTTCGCGTGACGCTTCACACACTAGGGAATATTCGTGAGGACGGTACTAAATAGGAATATGTTGACATTGGCCTCGAAGACGACCAAGTTGTAATCTGAGGGGAAGCAGTCCCGTAACAATGTGTTCCAATAACGGAAGTGCTTTCACAGAAGCTCTGTTCATCAGAATTTCGCGTGACGCTTCACACACTAGGGAATATTCGTGAGGACGGTACTAAATAGGAATATGTTGACATTGGCCTCGAAGACGACCAAGTTGTAATCTGAGGGGAAGCAGTCCCGTAACAATGTGTTCCAATAACGGAAGTGCTTTCACAGAAGCTCTGTTCATCAGAATTTCGCGTGACACTTCACACACTAGGGAATATTCGTGAGGACGGTACTAAATAGGAATATGTTGACATTGGCCTCGAAGACGACCAAGTTGTAATCTGAGGGGAAGCAGTCCCGTAACAATTTGTTCCAATAACGGAAGTGCTTTCACAGAAGCTCTGTTCATCAGAATTTCGCGTGACGCTTCACACACTAGGGAATATTCGTGAGGACGGTACTAAATAGGAATATGTTGACATTGGCCTCGAAGACGACCAAGTTGTAATCTGAGGGGAAGCAGTCCCGTAACAATGTGTTCCAATAACGGAAGTGCTTTCACAGAAGCTCTGTTCATCAGAATTTCGCGTGACGCTTCACACACTAGGGAATATTCGTGAGGACGGTACTAAATAGGAATATGTTGACATTGGCCTCGAAGACGACCAAGTTGTAATCTGAGGGGAAGCAGTCCCGTAACAATGTGTTCCAATAACGGAAGTGCTTTCACAGAAGCTCTGTTCATCAGAATTTCGCGTGACACTTCACACACTAGGGAATATTCGTGAGGACGGTACTAAATAGGAATATGTTGACATTGGCCTCGAAGACGACCAAGTTGTAATCTGAGGGGAAGCAGTCCCGTAACAATGTGTTCCAATAACGGAAGTGCTTTCACAGAAGCTCTGTTCATCAGAATTTCGCGTGACGCTTCACACACTAGGGAATATTCGTGAGGACGGTACTAAATAGGAATATGTTGACATTGGCCTCGAAGACGACCAAGTTGTAATCTGAGGGGAAGCAGTCCCGTAACAATGTGTTCCAATAACGGAAGTGCTTTCACAGAAGCTCTGTTCATCAGAATTTCGCGTGACACTTCACACACTAGGGAATATTCGTGAGGACGGTACTAAATAGGAATATGTTGACATTGGCCTCGAAGACGACCAAGTTGTAATCTGAGGGGAAGCAGTCCCGTAACAATGTGTTCCAATAACGGAAGTGCTTTCACAGAAGCTCTGTTCATCAGAATTTCGCGTGACGCTTCACACACTAAGGAAGGATAGTTTTCTTTTTCGTAGTAGAGTCCTTGCTGTGAATGACTTACAAAGAAGAACCAGAGATTTGAGTTGAATCGAGCACCTTTCATACAAATAACGTGAGATAGGGGCCGTAAGGAACGGAGTAGATAATCCCCCTACTATATTTCGTAGTCGATTCTGAATTCTGTCAAGGCAACGAGAAGTGCTCCGAGCGGCACTTCCCCACATGTGACAGCAGTACCTCCCCATCTTGGGACGCATCTGACGCTCATATAGGTGCTATAAAATTCAAGCGTCTGGCCTTTTATGAACAGTATACAGACTGAACACTTAAATATTAAAGTAGGGATCTTGTTTTTAGATGCATAAAAAATAATGTAGGAAACCTACGATTCAGTGTAGGGCGGGTATGTGCTTTCTCGCCACCCTTTTGGTGGATCCGCCCCCCCTTCATACATCTGCCAGCATTTAAAAATGAAACAAAAATAATTCTTCCCGATTTAAACTTGTAATAATAATTATAAAAACTTACATGTGCTTGCCGCCATCCTAGTAAAATATTGAGATATCTGAAATATCAAGAATTTAATAAATGAAATGAAACGTTAAGAAAATGAAAAATTCGATCTATATATGAAAACGGCGAAAAATTGTTTGTCTGAATCTTGCTTTTCTCGTCCAATGCAAACCTGAAACGTATAACATTTAAAACACATACACATACAGTGTATTTTTTTAGCGACAAAACGACACAACAATAACACCGGAACAGAATTTTAAAACTGATCAATAATAACATAATTGATAAAATTTAAACTTTATACAATAAATTTGATTTTTCATATTGAAGTTTGCACATTTATTTTGTTGTTCTAGTCAATATGGAAGATATTTGAGGTAAAAAACAAAACTTAAACTTAACAAATACACACGAAGTTACAATACATATATCTAATATATCAAGTAGAGTCAGTCGGATTCTCGAAGTTAGAATGTTATAACATTGCATCGTACAAATCGATATTTGATTGTGCATATTCAGTGAAAAACAAAAAAAAAAGGCGAACACTACTTTTGTGGCTGCTCAAATTTCCACTCACACCTCCCAAATTGGAGCTGACGCCCCTCACGCTCATGCATATTCAGTGAATTATGGACCTTTTAAGTCTGTCTTTTACATAAACATTCCAACTGATTTAATCGATTACGTATAATATCCGGGCGGATATTTCAGTGACTTATAAAAAAATTTTAGTTTGTCTTTTACATAAAGATTCCAACTAATTTAATCGATTCCGTATTATATCCGGGCAGATATTTCTTTTAGTACAAGAAATTTCGCGATAAGCACTACTAATTTCCATTGGATAATCATCTATGTTAAGTAACTAATTATATCGCCGCGTTCATTATATTTTGTCAAACATTATATATATTTTTCTAATTTTCTTTTAAATACCACAATTACATTACTTAACAAACTAATAGCTCACACAATAAGTCACGGGCTTGGCATATAGATGGCACCACTAATAAAAATGAGCATGTGCTTTTTATAAAGTACTAACCTCCAAATGTTGTTTCAAAATTTGATTCCAATCGGATTATTAGCTTTAAATTACAGTTATTTTAAGCGAAGTTACTGTTAAAATTTTGAAAACAATGTAAAACTCTGAATTTCGTGTGTTGATAAAACATTGCTTTCTGATGAGAAATATGCTGTTCAAGCAAAGCGATGGCTTGATAAGTTTTATACAGACTCTGCTCTGTCGAAATCAACGGTTAAGAAGTGCTATGCTGACTTTAAACGCGGTCGTCCAAACACAAATGCTGGTGATAATAAACTCATTACAGATGTTAAATAACTCTGTTCTTACATGCTATTTAAATAAAAACACTTGAGAATAATTTTTCCCTAGCTTTTTCAACCGACAACTCGATATGTCTGCTTTCTTTTTAATCGTTCTGAATACTCTATCGTGATGGTGTCATTTCGTCTGTGTAGCACAATGGATCCATTGCTTTTATATTGTAATGTATTTCCTAACGAATCTCTCCCGGTGGTCCTGGTTGTGGTGCGGATACAGTCTATAGTATCACACTAATGACCGAGGAGAAATCTGGAATCAAGAAAGATTTAATTATATTAAAAAAATCGCCTTGTCATTCAGTATTCAGTTTTCCTTCTTACAACTCGGTATATTTGCGCATTTGTTTGAAACACTTTTTAAAAAATAAATTTCGACAAAACTCTTTAGAATCAATTGTTGAAATAAAAGTTATCTCCATTACCTCAACATTAGTCAACATCGGGTATGACGAGTTAGTTTAATGAGATAATAATTAAAATTAAATGACATGAAACATGTTCATTTTTATAAGTTTAGAGAATAATGTGAAAAAGATTGATTGCCATGCCTAATAACACGCTTCCCAAGAGTCCAACGTTCAAACTCCTTTACTTAACATTCACAGACAAAATGAAATGGAATACATACAAAGAAGATACTGCCAAGTCTGCTGCAAAGAAGGTAAACTCCCTTTACCGGGCTAGAAAACTTCTCACACATGTCAGTATCTTATATCTCGACGAAATCACTATCCGCCTATGCCAGGAGTATTGTTGCCACGTCTGGGCTGCTTCACCAACACTTGGTCAGAGTGCAAAAAGAGGCTCTAATCTAATAGGTCCCACATCGTCTTCCAGTCTTTGTTCTCTGTCACATCGCCACAATGTTGCACCCCTGTGCTTGTTTTGCATGTACTTCCACGGAATGTGTTGCGATGAAATTACTAAACATGTAACCCTTCAACGAAAATACCACAGCTCAGCCGACTAGCTGCAAAATCCCACCCCTTTACTGTAGTAGATCGCCAGATGCCGAAAGATTTCCTACTCTGATATCTCAGACGAGACCTGCCTTTAAAATGACCAGAAATTTAAATGTAATATGAACAAACATATTGCTGCTCATCTCTCCACTTAGGTTGTGCCCCCCCCCCCCCATATATCTGGCCCTTACATTTCAGTGGCAATATGCCTTATTTGGGGTGAAAAAAAGGTTTAAAAAATGAAATTAAGGAAACCATAAAAGGTAAAGTATTTCTTATCTCTAAGAACGCATAAAGAAACCGTCTGTATACACAATAACATTATAAACATGCCTCAGTGTCTGTTGATTAAGGCTCTAGAGTACTTATGACCTACCACAAGTTTCAAGTATAACTTTTAGAAAAATAGTACAAATAAATTATGATCACATGAAGACGGGTCATCTTGGCCAACACACATCCAATAATTTCGGTCAACTTCATTTTTTTTTGTTAAATTAAAAACGACAAGAATTTTAAAGTCAGTTTAAAGCATTTCACATTCAACAGTTTAAATGCTCCCAAAATCCTTGCACATTTCGAAAGGGCACGAAGTAATTCATTCCTTTGTTTTAAATAAAGGTTCAATAGGCTGACTTGTTCACGAAGAGACCGAAATGCATTCTGGTGGATTTAACTTCGTAATTGAATTATTTTTGAAAAATAGGATTAATTATTTAGGTGTCGTAAAGAATGAATTGAATCAAATTGTTATCAAACTGTAGCTAGTTGTTGTTGTTGTTTTAATCTTGTGGATGATGATGGATGTAAAAAGCTTTCAAAACTTTCAATTTGTTTTTAATTAAAGGTAATTTTAATGCCATTTTAAATGAATTTCTATGTCTTTTCAAATTTCGAAGGGTCAGAAAATAACTTATTCCTTTCGTTTATTAAATTGAACTATTAACAAAAAACTTCAACTGGCTGACTTGTTTACGAAGAAACTGAAATGCATTCTTGTGGATTTCATTTCGCAATTATTAAAAAAGACACCATTTTTTAAGCTACATATCATCTTAAGTTATCTTTGAATGTTTTTGTTTACAGTCTTATATAAATAGGGATTTTGTCCGTCCGTCTGTTTGTCTGTTAGTCCGTCATTCACAGTTTTTTAAACGTAATAAATAGCTTGTAGAATTTGGTATATTTGAACTACTGTTCTCATCTTGGGTGTTTTTTTCACAACGTTTCGGCCTATGTAACCTCCGACTTTCTTCAGGTGTACTTTGTCGAACTCGGGAATCTTTTTGTCGAACTCGGGAATCTGGACGGAATTTCGAACGGAACCCTTTATTAAATAAAGGGTTCCGTTCGGGTGTAGCATGCTCTCGTTCCATCTGACATGACTGGGAAGAAGTCTTCAATAATTCACAATTCTTCGTATCGCCAGCACTGAGGATTGAACCTTCAACTTTCAGATTACTGTCACTTAGAACTGAGTTTTACTTAGTACTATATCCACACCACTTCTACTATGAATTTTGGGAGCCTTAAACTTATTCTTGTTTTTGATCTAACTACTTATCAATTATTTATAATTAATGGTTCCCATATTGTATTGAATTCTGTACTAGGTCTGCTTAGTAAGTTATTGTCACCTAACATATGTGCTGCTTCTTTGAGTCGTCTAACTCTCCACCGTTCTTCTCTATCTATAATTTTTATAAATCTCGCCAAATAAAGAAGTTGGAAAATCTGAAACCTAAGGACATAAGACCCCAGGTTCACCATTCACCAATAAAAGCCTTTGTCAATATAAGTAAACGTCAGCTGATTTCCTCTGAGGAATCAGTGATGAACAAAGGTCTCAACTTCGCCACAAAAATCAAGCGGATTCCATACTTTGACATGATAGCTCCAATAAAAGAGGCAGCCTTTAGTAAACTCAAGGCACAAAGAGATAAGCTAAGGTGGAAGATTAGACAAGCACTTGAGAATTCTAAGCCTCCCACACTTAACGTCTCAAAGGAAGAAGTCTTGGCTATCCATCACTACGCAGTGATGATGATATCATAATACTACCAGCAGACAAAGACAATACTACAGTGTTAATGGATAGAGCGAAATATTCCAATAAATTGGCAGATCTAGTGAGATCAGGTGGTTACTGTAAAGTCAAAAAGAACCCGACTTTCAAAACAGAGAGGAAGGTGTCACAGATCTTTAGTAAAAACAAGGAACTAATTCCACCTGCAAAATACAGACAGCTGGTTCAACATTACAGCAAGTTACCTCACCTATATGGATTTCCTAAGATTCACAAAGACGGTATTCCATTAAGGCCCATCCAATGAGCCGATTCCTGGTAGATATAATCACTCAACTCACAGGCAAATCTCCATCATATGTCAAGAATTCAGCTCATTTCGTGGAAGAAATCAACAATGCTTCCATTCATTCCAACCAGATGGTGAGTCTAAGTCTAGTTAGTCTGTTCACAAAAATACCCACTGATGAGACCCTGACGGTTGTACGAGATAGGTTGACTTCAGATGCTTCACTGAAGGAAGCCAATTGTATCCTAATTAATAATCTAATGGAGATGTTGACCTTCTGCATAGAAACCACATACTTTGTGATGGGATCTGATATATACCGACAGGAAGAAGGTCTAGCCATGGATTCACCATTGCCTCCAGTGCTGGCCAATGTATACATGGAACACTTCGAGGAAATGGTGTTACAATCAACATTACTACAGCCAACAATGTGGCTGCGATATGTGGCCTCACCAGGAGGACATTCAAATATTACTGGACCATGTGAACTCTCTCCGCCCATCTATACAGTTCACGGTGGAAAAAGAACATAACAACAAATTATTCTTCCTAGATGTGCTGATAGCTCGCACTGACCAGGGGTGTAGGCCATCTGTGTCACTGGACAATATCTAAATTTCAACTCCCACTATCCATATAATGTAAAGAAAGGAATTGTCCGGTGCCTACAACATCGAGCAATCAGCCCCAAAAAATCGAGACTCAACACCAAAGGACACCACCCGAGAACTCACCACAGTTTGTATACCATACATGAGAGGCTTGTCATAAAAAAATCCAAAGAATATGTAATCCATATAACATCAGGATAGTATTCAGGAGCGACTCAACCCTCCGAAATCATCTTGTGAGAGTCAAACCAGATACGGAAAAAGTTATGACTAAGAACTGTGTGTATGCGATTCCAAGTGTGAAAAAGTATACAAATGTGAGACATGTCGTCCACTAAAGGTAAGGCTCGAAGAACACCGGAAATCCGTAATACGTGGAGAAATCGAAAAGTCGGGTATGGCTGACCACATATGGAAGGAAAAGAGAAACCATCTACCCTTATGGGATGAAGTAAAAATTATGGATAGAGAAGAACGGTGAAGAGTAAGACGACTCAAAGAATCAGCGCATATGTTGGGCAATAGTGACTTACTAAGCAGACCTAGTATAGAATTCAATACAATATGGGAACCTATAATTATAAATAATAGATAAGTAGTGATCTATAGTGATAAGTAGTTAGATCAAAAACAAGAATAGGTTTAAGGCTCCCAAAGGTTCTAAGTGACAGTCACCTGAAGGTTGAAGGTTCAATCCTCAGTGCGGGCGAATTCCCAGTCGACGAAACGAGAGCATGCTACCCCAGTGGATTTAATAAAGGGTCCCGTTCGAAATTCCGTCCGAGTTTGACAGAAAGTACACAACCCTGATCTAAAAAATTCCAAAACGTAATAAATAACATTGCGAAATAATAGAGAATACTGCATATATGAATATATGCGAATCTTTCCTAAGTATATCAACATCAAAACCTTTAAACTTTAATATATATATATATATATATATATATATATATATATATATATATATATATATATATATATATTGCAGTTGGAGGAAACGACTGAGAGAAAAAAAAAGGGTAAATCTCTCAACGTTATGGTGGTTTTGAATCATTAAAGATCTCCAACTGATGCTTCAAAATCTTTTGTCTACACAGGCTAGGTCGAGAGTTGTTAATAACTAACGCCTCAATAATATTGAGATGGTAGTTCGACCTGGCACTGTGTAAAACAGAAAACCACCCATCGGAATAGTTGTCAGAACAACTATTTTTACTAACGAGGTGATTATCGTTTCCTCCAACTGAAATAAGTTTTTCCCCTCATATCTCATTCGACTTTTAGTTTTTAATTTACCATTCTGACGTTTCCTCTCAGAGGGTCAGACGATAAGGCCTTAAGGTAATTTTAACAATTTTTCCTTTTTTTTCCCACTCGTCTGTTTCATTGATTAAAATAATGCTTCCTCTAAAATTGATCCTACGATTCTGTTGTACACGAAATTTACTTATATATATATATATATATATATATATATATATATATATATATATATACTGTATCATTATATTAAAGTTTTATATTAAGTTTCAAGGGAGATAATTACATGAAAACTCCCTGCGCTGATGTTAAGAGAACAGATATTACACTTTGATCTTAGGGGCAAAAAAATATTCTTTTGTAAGTAGACATTTTTAAATGAATAAAAAACAACTCGATTTAATCGGAATCAGTGTAGTATCCGTTCTGTTGTCAGAGGGAGCATATATTTTCAAGTAAGATGAAACACGAATTTAAAAACCAAAAACTCGTACATTGGTAAGTAAAAAAAAGTCTTTCGTCGAATGTATTGATGAAAATCAACACTTCTTTCGAAGGGTCACTTCTTTCGAAGGGGTCACAAAGTAATTCATCCCTTTCGTTAATTAAATTGAACTATTGACAAAAACTTAAACCAGCTGACTTCTTTACGAAGAAACTGAAATGCATTCTGGTTGATTTTATTCGTAACTACTTTAAAAAAATAAACTCCTGTTACGGTTTGCAATTCAATTGTAATAAACAAAAAAGGGCGAACACAAGACACAGATCAATGATTACGGCTTTACACACCACTACTTTTGTGGCTGCTCCAATTTCCACTCACACCTCCCAAATTGGAGCTGACTCCCCTTACGCTCCTTATATTTTAAAAAGGAGCCGCTCCAGCTACAACGTTTTAAAATAACGTTCACCTTTTATTTCAGTGCTACATAGTTAACTTGTACCTCTTTCATAAACATTCTATTTTGCCAATGAGTGGTCAAAGTATAGGTGTGGGCGTCATGGGATCTCATCAATATGGCTGGTGATGTCATTTTAAGTGTAAGACTGTAACATAATATTTAACAAAATATTTTGAGATTTGCTAAAATTCTTTTTGTTTTTTAAGATACAAATTTATTTAAATCTCTTGCATTTGAATGCCTACTTTACATTTGACCCTATTTAAAAGACTGCCTATGTACAACACTTAGCTGGCAGTGTATTAAAAAGTTATTCGTGTATAAAATGCAATGAAACGTTTTTTTTTTAATTGTTAGTAGTTATCGCCCCCCCTCAAACATAACTGCACCGGGTTGGCAGTAGGCGTCACTTTTCACCGTAAGGTTACACTGGAGGACGACTACAGAGTTATCTGCCTTTCTTGATTATATAAACCGGTGCACAACGCCAGACAGAGGTCTTTTTCATTTCCGGTCACGGCAGACGGTAGTCATCGGAGACGCTGCTCGTCTCCTTGTCTGACACACAAAATCACACGTGTTCAAATTTTTAAACACGTTTTTCTCAGTAAGAGATTTTTCTTCACACACGCATTCATATTCCTACAGAGACAATTTCTTCTCCAAAAATAAATATTTTCACGTACACAATTTCTTTATTGAACATATTTTCTCTTGTGCGTTTCAATCATATGAACTATTTCAACTCCACACACATACATACATACCTATATACACACATCATTCATCTTTCCACATGCACACTGTATATGTATTAATATACCCTGTTCTATTGTCGTTATACACGTTCAATAAATGCCTTATTTAAACAACCTATTGCCTGTGAATTATTATTTTGCCTTGCATGTAGCATTGTTTGTATTATGAACATGGAACCGGATTCCCCCTAGAATACCGACAAATTGAACTTTTTTTTATCAATATAGATTGCTTAGAAATTAATCTTTTAAATGTATTTTCAAAATCGTATAAAATTAAATAATAGTGGAAAGATAAAAGTAATTGATTTCGTTGTAAGAGAAACGTGCACTGTTATAATCGGTCTTCTGGGGTTAAAGGTCTAATCAGCTACAGATTAAACTAAGAATATAATTGAGAAGGACTTAAGACTTCTACCGAACATGGCTGAAAGAACGAGAACAATCTGCCCCATAAGGATTAAATAAAAGGGGTCAGTTCAAAATTCCTACAGATTTCTGAGTTCCGCAAGACGTTTACTTTTCCAAATTATTTTCAGTTTAATCCTATTTCAGTCACGTAAATTATTTAGAGTGAAATAGGTTTCGGTATTACTTCAGAACAACTTTACTTTTTATTATTTTTTTTTACCTAAACCATGTTTGATTAAAAACACACGGACAAAAAAATTAACATAAAAAACGCTAAGTTATTTCGTAGTTTCGTCGTACACGTGAAACGCAAAAAATAAAAACTAGCCAGGAAATATAACTATAAATATAAATGTAAATATAAATATGAATATAAATGTAAATATAAATATAAATGTAAATACACATATAAATATAAATAGAAAGATAAATATAAATATAAATATAAATATAACTATAAATATAAATGTAAATATAAATATAAATGTAAATATAAATATAAATATAAATATAAATATAAATATAAATATAACTATAAATATAAATGTAAATATAACTATAAATATAACTATTAATATAACTATAACTATAAATATAAATATAAATGTAAATATAAATATAAATATAACTATAAATATAAATGTAAATATAAATATGCATATAAATGTAAATATAACTATAAATATAACTATAAATATAAATGTAAATATAAATATGAATGTAAATATAACTATAAATATAAATGTAAATATAACTATAAATATAAATATAAATATAACTATAAATATAGATGTAAATATAAATATAAATATAACTAAAAATATAACTATAAATATAAATGTAAATATAAATATAAATATAACTATAACTATAAATATAAATATAAATATAAATATAAATATAAATATAAATATAAATGTAAATATAAATGTAAATATGAATATAAATGTAAAATATAATTATAAATATAAATATAAATATAAATATGAAT
Organism: Sepiola atlantica; assembly: GCA_963556195.1. Classification (NCBI taxonomy): domain Eukaryota; kingdom Metazoa; phylum Mollusca; class Cephalopoda; order Sepiida; family Sepiolidae; genus Sepiola; species Sepiola atlantica. The sequence continues at coordinate 20,574,350 of OY744550.1, read as the reverse complement.
GTACATATAACTATAAATATAAATATAACTATAAATATAAATATAAATGTAAATATAAATATAAATACAAATATAAATATAACTATAAATATAACTATAAATATAAATGTAAATATAAATATAACTATAAATATAAATGTAAATGTAAATACAAATATAAATGTAAATATAACTATAAATATAAATATAAATATAACTATAAATATAAATATAAATGTAAATATAAATGTAAATATAAATATAAATATAACTATAAATATAACTATAAATATAAATGTAAATATAAATATAAATATAAATATAAATATACATATAAATGTAAATATAAATATAAATATAAATATAAATATAACTATACATATAACTATAACTATAAATATAAATATAACTATAAATACAACTATAAATATAAATATAAATATAACTATAAATACAACTACAAATATAAATGTAAATATAAATGTAAATATAAATATAAATATAACTATAAATATAAATGTTAATATAACTATAACTATAAATATAAATATAAATATAAATATAACTATAAATATAATTATAAATGTAAATATAAATATAAATATAAATATGAATATAACTATAAATATAAATATAAATATAAATATAAATATTGCTATGAATATAAATATAAATATAAATATAACTATAAAAATACATAAAACTATAAATATAACTATAAATATAAATATAAATGTAAATATAACTATATATATGTAAATATAACTATTAATATAACTATAAATGTAAATATAAATATAAATGTAAATATAACTACAAATATAAATATAACTATAACTACACCTATAAATATAAATATAAATATAAATATAATTATAAATATAAATGTAAATATAAATATAACTATGAATATAAATATAAATATAACTATAAATATAACTATAAATATAAATGTAAATGTAAATATTAATATAAATGTAAATATAACTATAAGTTTAACTATAAATATAACTATAAATATAACTATAAATATAAATGTAAATGTAAATATAAATAGAAATATAACTATAAATATAAATGTAAATATAACTATAAATAAAACTATAAATATAAATGTAAATGTCAATATAAATGTAAATATAACTATAAATATGAATATAAATATAAATATAAATATAACTATCAATATAAATGTAAATATAAATATTACTATAAATATAAATATAACTATAACTATAAATATAACTATAAATATAAATGTAAATATAAATATAAATGTAAATATAAATATAAATATAAATATACATATAAATATAAATATAAATATAAATGTAAATATAAATATAACTATAAATATAACTATAAATATAAATATAAATATAACTATAAATATAACTATGCATATAAATGTAAATATAACTATAAATATAAATATAAATATAAATATAAATGTAAATATAAATATAAATGTAAATAAAACTATAAATATAAATATAAATATAAATATAAATATGAATGTAAATATAAATATAAATATAAATATGAATATAAATATAAATATAACTTTACATCTAAATCTAAATCTAAATCTAAATCTAAATATAAATATAAATGTAAATATAAATATAAATGTAAATATAAATATAACTATAAATATAACTATAACTATAAATGTAAATATAACTATAAATATAAATGTAAATATAAATGTAAATATAACTATAAATGTAAATATAAATACAAATGTAAATATAACTATACATATAACTATAAATATAACTATAAATATAAATATAAATATTAATATAAATGTAAATATAAATGTAAATATAACAATAAATATGAATGTAAATATAAATATAAATGTAAATATAACAATAAATATAAATATAAATATAAATGTAAATGTAAATATAACTATAAATATAAATGTAAATATAAATATAAATGTAAATATAAATATAAATATAAATATAAATGTAAATATAAATATAAATATAAATATAAATATAAATATAAATGTAAATATAAATATAAATGTAAATATAAATATAAATGTAAATATAAATATAAATATAAATATAAATATAAATGTACATATAACTATAAATATAAATATAACTATAAATATAAATATAAATGTAAATACAAATATAAATACAAATATAAATATAACTATAAATATACCTATAAATATAAATGTAAATATAAATATAACTATAAATATAAATGTAAATGTAAATATAAATATAAGTGTAAATATAACTATAAATATAAATATAAATATAAATATAAATGTAAATATAAATATAAATATAACTTTAAATATGAATGTAAATATAAATATAAATGTAAATATAACTATAGATATAACTATAAATATAAATATAAATATAAATGTAAATATAAATGTAAATATAACTATAAATATAAATATAAATATAACTATTACTATAAATATAAATATAAATATAAATATAAATATAAACATAACTATAAATATAAATGTAAATGTAAATATAAATATAAATATAAATATAAATATAAATATAAATATAAATATAAATGTAAATATAAATATAAATATAAATATAAATATAAATATACCTATAAATATAACTATAACTATAAATATAAATATAACGATAAATATAACTATAAATATAAATATAAATATAACTATAAATACAACTACAAATGAATATAAATGTAAATATAAATATTAATGTAAATGTAAATATAAATATAAATGTAAATATAACTATAAATATAAATATAAATATAAATATAAATATAAATATAAATATAAATATAAATGTAAATATAACTATAAATATAAATATAACTATTACTATAAATATAAATATTGATATAACTATAAATATAAATATAACTATAAATATAAATATAAATGTAAATATAACTATAAATATAACTATAAATATAAATATAACTATAAATATAACTATAAATATAAATATAAATATAATTGTAAATATAAATATAAATGTAAATATAAATATAAATATTAATATAACTATAAATATAAATATAAATATAAATATAAATATAAATATAAATATAACTATAAATATAAATATAAATATAACTATAAATATAAATATAAATGTAAATATAACTATAAATATAAATGTAAATATAAATATAAATATAAATGTAAATATAAATATAAATGTAAATATAAATATAAATATAAATATAAATATAAATGTAAATATAAATATAAATGTAAATATAACTATAAATATAACTATAAATATAAATATAAATGTAAATATAAATGAAAATATAACTATAAATATAACTATAAATATAAATATAAATGTAAATATAACTATAAAAATAAATATAAATATAAATATAAATATAAATTTAAATATAACTATAAATATAAATGTAAATATAAATATAAATGTAAATATTACTATAAATATAAATATAAATATAAATACAAATATAAATGTAAATATAAATATAAATGTAAATATAACTATAAATATAAATATAAATATAAATATACATATAAATATTAATATAAATGTAAATATAAATATAACTATAAATATAACTATAAATATAAATATAAATATAAATATGAATATAACTATCAATATAAATGTAAATATAAATATAACTATAAATATAAATATAACTATAAATATAACTATAAATATAAATGTAAATATAAATATAAATGTAAATATAACTATAAATATAAATATAACTATAAATATAAATGTAAATATAAATATAAATATAACTATAACTATAACAATAAATATAAATGTAAATGTAAATATAAATGTAAATATAACTATAAATATAAATATAAATATAACTATAAATATAACTATAAATATAAATATAACTATAAATATAAATGTAAATATAAATATAAATGTAAATATAACTATAAATATAAATATGAATATAAATATAATTATAAATATAAATGTAAATATAAATATAACTATAACTATAAATATAAATATAAATATAACTATAAATATAAATATAAATATAAATATAAATATAAATATAAATGTAAATATAAATGTAAATTTGAATATAAATGTAAATATAACTATAAATATAACTATAAATATAAATATTACTATAAATATAACTATAAATATGAATATAAATATAATTGTAAATATAAATATAAATGTAAATATGAATATAAATATTAATATAACTATAAATATAAATATAAATATAAATATAAATATAAATATAAATATAAATATAAATATAAAGATAACTATTAATATAAATATTAATATAACTATAAATATAAATATAAATATAAATGTAAATATAACTATAAATATAAATGTAAATATAAATATAAATGTAAATGTAAATATAAATATAAATGTAAATATAAATACAAATATAAATAAAAATATAAATGTAAATATAAATATAAATGTAAATATAACTATAAATATAACTATAAATATAAATATAAATATAAATGTAAATATAAATGAAAATATAACTATAAATATAACTATAAATATAAATATAAATGTAAATATAACTATAAAAATAAATATAAATATAAATGTAAATTTAAATATAACTACAAATATAAATGTAAATATAAATATAAATGTAAATATAAATATAAATGTAAATATAACTATAAATATAAATATAAATATAAATATAAATATAAATATAAATATAAATGTAAATGTTAATATAAACGTAAATATAACTATATATATAAATATAAATATAAATATAAATATTAATATAAATGTAAATATAAATATAAATATAAATATAAATATAACTATAAATATAAATATAAATATAAATATAAATGTAAATATAAATGTAAATGTAAATATAAATATAAATATAACTATAAATATAAATTGAAATGTAAATATGACTATTAATATAAATATTAATATAACTATAAATATAAATATAAATGTAAATATAAATGTGAATGTAAATATAAATATAACTATAAATATAACTATAAATATAACCATAAATATAACTATAAATATAACTATAAATATAAATATAACTATAAATATAACTACAAATATAAATTTAAATATGAATGTAAATATAAATATAAATATAACTATAAATATAACCATAAATGTAAATATAAATATAAATGTAAATATAACTATAAATGTAAATATAAATATAAATGTAAATATAACTATAAATATAACTATAAATGTAAATATAAATATAAATATAAATATAAATATAAATATAAATATAACTGTAAATATAACTATAAATATAACGATAAATATAAATATAAATATAAATACAACTATAAATATAACTATAAATATAAATATAAATGCAAATATAAATATAAATATAAATGTAAATATAAATATAAATATAACTATAAATATAAATATACATTAAATATAACTAGTAATATAAATGTAAATATAAATATAAATGTAAATATTACTATAAATATAAATATAAATACAAATATAAATGTAAATATAAATATAAATGTAAATATAACTATAAATATAACTATAAATATAAATGTAAATATAAATATAAATATAAATATAACTATAACTATAAATATAACTATAAATATAAATGTAAATATAAATGTAAATATAAATATAAATATAACTATACATATAAATGTAAATGTAAATATAACTATGAATATCAATATAAATATAAATATAAATATAAATGTGAATATAAATATAAATATAACTATAAATATAACTATATATATAACGATAAATATAACTATAAATATAACTATAAATATAAATATAACTATAAATATAACTACAAATATAAATGTGAATATGAATGTGAATATAAATATAAATATAACTATAAATATAAATGTAAATATAACTATGAATGTAAATATAAATATAAATGTAAATATAACTATAAATATAACTATAAATGTAAATATAAATATAAATATAAATATAAATATAACTATAAATATAAATATAACTGTAAATATAACTATAAATATAAATATAAATATAAATATAAATATAACTATAAATATAAATACAACTATAAATATAACTATAAATACAAATATACATGCAAATATAAATATAAATATAAATGTAAATATAAATATAAATATAACTATAAATATAAATGTAAATATAAATTTAAATATAAATGTAAATATAACCGTAAATAAAACTATTAATATAAATGTAAATATAAATATAAATGTAAATATAAATATAAATATAAATATAAATATGAATATAACTATCAATATAAATGTAAATATAAATATAACTATAAATATAAATATAACTATAAATATAACTATAAATATAAATGTAAATGTAAATATAAATGTAAATATAACTATAAATATAAATATAACTATAAATATAACTATAAATATAAATATAACTATAAATATACATGTAAATATAAATATAAATGTAAATATAACTATAAATATAAACATAAATATAAATATAATTATAAATCTAAATGTAAATATAAATATAACTATAAATATAAATATAAATATAACTATAAATATAAATATAAATATAACTATAAATATAAATATAAATATAAATGTAAATATAAATATAAATATGAATATAAATGTAAATATAAATATAAATATAAATATAAATATAGATATAAATGTACATATAACTATAAATATAAATATAACTATAAATATAAATATAAATGTAAATATAAATATAAATACAAATATAAATATAACTATAAATATAACTATAAATATAAATGTAAATATAAATATAACTATAAATATAAATGTAAATGTAAATATAAATGTAAATATAACTATAAATATTAATATAACTATAAATATAAATATAAATGTAAATATAAATGTAAATATAAATATAAATATAAATATAACTATAAATATACCTATAAATATAAATATAACTATAAATATAAATATAAATATAAATATAAATATAAACATAACTATAAATATAAATGTAAATGTAAATATAAATATAAATATAAATATAAATATAAATGTAAATATAAATATAAATATAAATATAAATATAAACATAACTATAAATATAAATATAAATATAAATATAACTATAAATATAAATATAAACATAACTATAAATATAAATATAAATATAACTATAAATATAACTATAACTATAAATATAAATATAACGATAAATATAACTATAAATATAAATATAAATATAACTATAAATATAAATGTTTATATAACTATAAATATGAATATAAATATAAATATAAATATAAATATAACTGTAAATATAATTATAAATGTAAATATAAATATAAATATAAATATGAATATAACTATAAATATAAATATAACTATAAATATAACTATAAATATAAATATAAATATAACTACAAATATACATAAAACTATAAATATAACTATAAATATGAATATGAATGTAAATATAAATATAAATGTAAATATAACTATAAATATAAATATAACCATAACTATAACTATAACTATAAATATAAATATAAATATAAATATTAATATAATTATAAATATAAATGTAAATATAAATATAACTATGAATATAAATATAAATATAACTATAAATACAACTATAAATATAAATGTAAATGTAAATATAAATATAAATGTAAATATAACTATTAATATAACTATAAATATAACTATAAATATAACTATAAATATAAATTTAAATGTAAATATAAATAGAAATATAACTATAAATATAAATGTAAATATAACTATAAATATAAATACAAATATAAATATAACTATCAATATAAATGTAAATATAAATAATACTATAAATATAAATATAAATATAAATATAAATATAACTATAAATATAACTATAAATTTAAATGTAAATATAAATATAAATGTAAATATAACTATAAATATAAATATAACTATAAATATAAATGTAAATATAAATATAAATATAAATATAAATGTAAATATAACTTTAAATATAAATATAAATATAACTATAAATATAACTATAAATATAAATATAAATATAAATATAACTATTAGTATAACTATAAATATAAATGTAAATAGAACTATAAATATAAATATAAATATAAATATAAATGTAAATATAAATATAAAGGTAAATATAACTATAAATATAAATGTAAATATAAATATAAATGTAAATATAAATATAAATATAAATATAAATATAAATATAAATATAAATATAAATATAAATGTAAATATAAATGTAAATATAAATATAAATGTAAATATAAATATAAATATAAATATAAATGTACATATAACTATAAATATAAATATAACTATAAATATAAATATAAATGTAAATACAAATATAAATACAAATATAAATATAACTATAAATATACCTATAAATATAAATGTAAATATAAATATAACTATAAATATAAATGTAAATATAAATATAAATGTAAATATAACTATAAATATAAATATAAATATAAATATAAATATAAATGTAAATATAAATATAAATATAACTTTAAATATGAATGTAAATATAAATATAAATGTAAATATAACTATAAATATAACTATAAATATAAATATAAATATAAATGTAAATATAACTATAAATATAAATGTAAATATAAATATAAATGTAAATATAAATATAAATGTAAATATAAATATAAATATAAATATAAATATGAATATGAATATAAATATAAATATAAATGTAAATATAAATATAAATATAAATGTAAATATAACTATAAATATAACTATAAATATAAATATAAATATAAATGTAAATATAAATGTAAATATAACTATAAATATAACTATAACTATAAATATAAATGTAACTATAACTATTAATATAAATATAAATATAAATATAAATATAAATGTAAATATAACTATAAATATAATTGTAAATATAAATATAAAGGTAAATATAACTATAAATATAAATATAAATATAAATGTAAATAAAACTATAAATATAAATATAACTATAACTATAAATATAAATATTAATATAACTATAACTATAAATATAAATATAAATATAAATGTAAATATAACTATAAATATAACTATAAATATAAATATTACTATAAATATAACTATAAATATGAATATAAATATAATTGTAAATATAAATATAAATGTAAATATGAATATAAATATTAATATAACTATAAATATAAATATAAATATAAATATAAATATAAATATAAATATAAATATAAATATAAAGATAACTATTAATATAAATATTAATATAACTATAAATATAAATATAAATATAAATGTAAATATAACTATAAATATAAATGTAAATATAAATATAAATGTAAATGTAAATATAAATATAAATGTAAATATAAATATAAGTATAAATAAAAATATAAATGTAAATATAAATATAAATGTAAATATAACTATAAATATAACTATAAATATAAATATAAATGTAAATACAAATGAAAATATAACTATAAATATAACTATAAATATAAATATAAATGTAAATATAACTATAAAAATAAATATTAATATAAATGTAAATTTAAATATAACTACTAATATAAATGTAAATATAAATATAAATGTAAATATAAATATAAATGTAAATATAACTATAAATATAAATATAAATATAAATATAAATATAAATATAAATGTAAATATAAATATAAACGTAAATATAACTATATATATAAATATAAATATAAATATAAATATTAATATAAATGTAAATATAAATATAAATATAAATATAAATATAAATATAACTATAAATATAAATATAAATATAAATATAAATGTAAATATAAATGTAAATGTAAATATAAATATAAATATAACTATAAATATAAATTGAAATGTAAATATAACTATTAATATAAATATTAATATAACTATACATATAAATATAAATGTAAATATAAATGTGAATGTAAATATAAATATAACTATAAATATAACTATAAATATAACCATAAATATAACTATAAATATAACTATAAATATAAATATAACTATAAATATAACTATAAATATAAATTTAAATATGAATGTAAATATAAATATAAATATAAATTTAACTATAAATATAACCATAAATGTAAATATAAATATAAATGTAAATATAACTATAAATGTAAATATAAATATAAATGTAAATATAACTATAAATATAACTATAAATGTAAATATAAATATAAATATAAATATAAATATAAATATAAATATAAATATAACTGTAAATATAACTATAAATATAACGATAAATATAAATATAAATATAAATACAACTATAAATATAACTATAAATATAAATATAAATGCAAATATAAATATAAATATAAATGTAAATATAAATATAAATATAACTATAAATATAAATGTAAATATAAATGTAAATATAAATATAACTATAAATATAAATATAACTATAAATATAATTGTAAATATAAATATAAATGTAAATATAAATATAAATGTAAATATAACTATAACTATAAATATAAATATAAATGTAAATAAAACTATAAATATAAATATAACTATAACTATAAATATAAATATTAATATCACTATAAATATAAATTAAAATATAAATATAACTATAAATAAAAATGTAAATATAAATATAAATATAAATGTAAATATAACTATAAATATAAATATAAATATAAATATAAATATAAATGTAAATTTAACTATAAATATAACTATAAATATAAATATAACTATAAATATAACTATAAATATAAATATAAATATAATTGTAAATATAAATATAAATGTAAATATGAATATAAATATTAATATAACTATAAATATAAATATAAATATAAATATAAATATTAATATAAATATAACTGTTAATATAAATATTAATATAACTATAAATATAAATATAAATGTAAATGTAAATATAACTATAAATATAAATGTAAATATAAATATAAATATAAATGTAAATATAAATATAAATGTAAATATAAATATAAATATAAATAAAAATATCAAATGTAAATATAAATATAAATGTAAATATAACTATAAATATAACTATAAATATAAATATAAATATAAATGTAAATATAAATGAAAATATAACTATAAATATAACTATAAATATAAATATAAATGTAAATATAACTATAAAAATAAATATAAATGTAAATATAAATTAAAATATAACTATAAATATAAATGTAAATATAAATATAAATGTAAATATAAATATAAATGTAAATATAACTATAAATATAAATATAAATATAAATATAAATATAAATATAAATGTAAATATAAATATAAATGTAAATATAACTTTAAATATAAAAATAAATATAAATATTAATATAAATGTAAATATAAATATAAATATAAATATAACTATAAATATAACTATACATATAAATGTAAATATAAATGTAAATATAAATATAAATATAACTATAAATATAAATGTAAATGTAAATATAACTATTAATATAAATATTAATATAACTATAAATATAAATATAAATGTAAATATAACTATAAATATAAATATAAATATAAATATAAATATAAATATAAATATAAATATAAATATAAATGTGAATGTAAATATAAATATAACTATAAATATAACTATAAATATAACCATAAATATAACTATAAATATAACTATAAATATAAATATAACTATAAATATAACTACAAATATAAATGTAAATATGAATGTAAATATAAATATAAATATAACTATAAATATAAATGTAAATATAACTATAAATGTAAATATAAATATAAATGTAAATATAACTATAAATATAACTATAAATGTAAATATAAATATAAATATAAATATAACTATAAATATAAATATAACTGTAAATATAACTATAAATATAACTATAAATATAAATATAAATGCAAATATAAATATAAATATAAATGTAAATATAAATATAAATATAACTATAAATATAAATGTAAATATAACTATAAATATAAATATAACTATAAATATAAATGTAAATATAAATATAAATATAAATATAAATATAAATATAACTATAAATGAAACTATAAATATAAATGTAAATGTAAATATAAATGTAAATATAACTATAAATAAAACTATAAATATAAATGTAAATATAAATATAAATGTAAATATTACTATAAATATAAATATAAATATAAATATGAATATAACTATCAATGTAAATGTAAATATAAATATAACTATAAATATAAATATAACTATAAATATAACTATAAATATAAATGTAAATATAAATATAAATGTAAATATAACTATAAATATAAATATAACTATAAATATAAATGTAAATATAAATATAAATATAAATATAAATATAACTATAAATGAAACTATAAATATAAATGTAAATGTAAATATAAATGTAAATATAACTATAAATATAAATATAAATATAACTATAAATATAAATATAAATATAAATGTAAATATAACTATAAATATCAATATAAATATAAATATAATTATAATTATAAATATAAATGTAAATATAAATATAACTATAAATATAAATGTAAATATAACTATAAATATAACTATAAATATAAATGTAAATATAAATATAAATGTAAATATAACTATAAATATAACTATAAATATAACTATTAATATAAATGTAAATGTAAATATAAATATAAATATAACTATAAATATAAATGTAAATATAAATTTAAATATAAATGTAAATATAACTATAAATAAAACTATAAATATAAATGTAAATATAAATATAAATGTAAATATAACTATAAATATAAATATAAATATAAATATAAATGTAAATATAAATATAACTATAAATATAACTATAAATATAAATGTAAATATAAATATAAATGTAAATATAACTATAAATAGAATTATAAATATAACTATTAATATAAATATAAATGTAAATATAAATATAAATATAACTATAAATATAAATGTAAATATAAATATAAATGTAAATATAAATATAACTATAAATAAAACTATAAATATAAATGTTAATATAAATATAAATGTTAATATAACTATAACTATAAATATAAATATTAATATAAATATAAATATAAATATAAATATAAATGTACATATAACTATAAATATAAATATAACTATAAATATAAATATAAATATAAATACAAATATGAATATAACTATAAATATAACTATAAATATAAATGTAAATATAAATATAACAATAAATATAAATGTAAATATAAATATAAATGTAAATATAACTATAAATATTAATATAAATATAAATATAAATATAAATATAAATATGAATATAAATGTAAATATAAATATAAATATAAATATAACTATAAATATAACTATAAATATAAATGTAAATGTAAATATAAAGATAAATGTAAATATAAATATAAATGTAAATATAACTATAAATATATATATAAATATAAATATAAATATAAATATAAATGTAAATATAAATATAACTATAAATATAACTATAAATATAAATGTAAATATAAATATAAATGTAAATATAACTAAAAATATAACTATAAATATAACTATTAATATCAATATAAATGTAAATATAAATATTAATATAACTATAAATATAAATGTAAATATAAATATAAATATAAATGTAAATATAACTATAAATAAAACTTTAAATATAAATGTTAATATAAATATAAATGTAAATATAACTATAACTATAAATATAAATATTAATATAAATATAAATATAAATATAAATGTACATATAACTATAAATATAAATATAACTATAAATATAAATATAAATACAAATATGAATATAACTATGAATATAACTATAACTATAAATGTAAATATAAATATAACTATAAATAAAAATGTAAATATAAATATAAATGTAAATGTAACTATAAATATAAATATAAATATAAATATAAATATAAATATAAATATAAATATAAATGTAAATATAAATGTAAATATAAATATAAATATAAATATAAATGTAAATATAACTATAAATATAAATATAACTATAAATATAACTATAAATATAAATGTAAATGTAAATATAAATATAAATGTAAATATAACTATAAATATAAATATAAATATAAATGTAAATATAAATATAAATGTAAATATAACTATAAATATAAATATAAATATTAATATAACTATAAATATAAATATAAATGTACATATAACTATAAATATAAATATAACTATAAATATAAATATAAATATAAATACAAATATGAATATAACTATAAATATAACCATAAATATAAATGTAAATATAAATATAACTATAAATATAAATGTAAATATAAATATAAATGTAAATATAACTATAAATATTAATATAAATATAAATATAAATGTAAATATGAATATAAATGTAAATATAAATATAACTATAAATATAACTATAAATGTAACTATAAATATAAATGTAAATGTAAATGTAAATATATATATAAATGTAAATATAACTATAACTATAAATATAAATATAAATGTAAATATAAATATAAATGTAAATATAACTATAAATATAAATATAAATATAAATATAAATGTAAATATAAATATAACTATAAATATAACTATAAATATAAATGTAAATATAAATATAAATGTAAATATAACTATAAATAGAACTATAAATATAACTATTAATATAAATATAAATGTAAATATAAATATAAATATAACTATAAATATAAATGTAAATATAAATATAAATGTAAATATAAATATAACTATAAATAAAACTAGAAATATAAATGTTAATATAAATATAAATGTAAATATAACTATAACTATAAATATAAATATTAATATAAATATAAATATAAATATAAATATAAATGTACATATAACTATAAATATAAATATAACTATAAATATAAATATAAATATAAATACAAATATGAATATAACTATAAATATAACTATAAATATAAATGTAAATATAAATATAACAATAAATATAAATGTAAATATAAATATAAATGTAAATATAACTATAAATATTAATATAAATATAAATATAAATATAAATATGAATATGAATATAAATGTAAATATAAATATAAATATAAATATAACTATAAATATAACTATAAATATAAATGTAAATGTAAATATAAAGATAAATGTAAATATAACTATAAATATAAATATAAATGTAAATGTAAATATAAATATAAATGTAAATATAACTATAAATATATATATAAATATAAATATAAATATAAATATAAATGTAAATATAAATATAACTATAAATATAACTATAAATATAAATGTAAATATAAATATAAATGTAAATATAACTAAAAATATAACTATAAATATAACTATTAATATCAATATAAATGTAAATATAAATATTAATATAACTATAAATATAAATGTAAATATAAATATAAATATAAATGTAAATATAACTATAAATAAAACTTTAAATATAAATGTTAATATAAATATAAATGTAAATATAACTATAACTATAAATATAAATATTAATATAAATATAAATATAAATATAAATGTACATATAACTATAAATATAAATATAACTATAAATATAAATATAAATACAAATATGAATATAACTATAAATATAAATATAAATATAAATGTAAATATAAATATAAATGTAAATATAAATATAACTATAAATATAACTATAAATGTAACTATAAATATAAATGTAAATGTAAATGTAAATATAAATATAAATGTAAATATAACTATAAATATAAATATAAATATAAATGTAAATATAAATATAACTATAAATAAAACTATAAATATAAATGTTAATATAAATATAAATGTAAATATAACTATAACTATAAATATAAATATTAATATAAATATAAATATAAATATAAATATAAATATAAATATAAATATAAATGTACATATAACTATAAATATAAATATAACTATAAATATAAATATAAATATAAATACAAATATGAATATAACTATAAATATAACTATAAATATAAATGTAAATATAAATATAACTATAAATATAAATGTAAATATAAATATAAATGTAAATATAACTATAAATATTAATATAAATATAAATATAAATATAAATGTAAATATGAATATAAATGTAAATATAAATATAAATATAAATATAACTATAAATATAACTATAAATATAAATGTAAATGTAAATATAAAGATAAATGTAAATATAACTATAAATATAAATATAAATGTAAATATAAATATAAATGTAAATATATATATAAATATATATATAAATATAAATATAAATATAAATATAAATGTAAATATAAATATAACTATAAATATAACTATAAATATAAATGTAAATATAAATATAAATGTAAATATAACTAAAAATATAACTATAAATATAACTATTAATATCAATATAAATGTAAATATAAATATAAATATAACTATAAATATAAATGTAAATATAAATATAAATATAAATGTAAATATAACTATAAATAAAACTTTAAATATAAATGTTAATATTAATATAAATGTAAATATAACTATAACTATAAATATAAATATTAATATAAATATAAATATAAATATAAATGTACATATAACTGTAAATATAAATATTACTATAAATATAAATATAAATACAAATATGAATATAACTATAAATATAACTATAAATATAAATGTAAATATAAATATAACTATAAATATAAATGTAAATATAAATATAAATGTAAATATAACTATAAATATAAATATAAATATAAATATAAATATAAATATAAATATAAATATAAATATAAATATAAATGTAAATATGAATATAAATGTAAATATAAATATGACTATAAATATAACTATAAATATAACTATAAATATAAATGTAAATGTAAATATAAATTTAAATGTAAATATAACTATAAATATAAATATAAATGTAAATATAAATATAAATGTAAATATAACTATAAATATAAATATAAATATTCATATAAATATTAATATAAATGTAAATATAAATATAAATATAAATATAACTATAACTATAAATATAACTATAAATATAAATGTAAATATAAATGTAAATATAAATATAAATATAACTATAAATATAAATGTAAATGTAAATATAACTATGAATATCAATGTGAATATAAATATAAATATAAATGTGAATATAAATATAAATATAACTATAAATATAACTATAAATATAACTATAAATATAACTATAAATATAAATATAAATATAACTATAAATATAACTACAAATATAAATGTAAATATGAATGTAAATATAAATATAACTATAAATATAAATGTAAATATAACTATAAATGTAAATATAAATATAAATGTAAATATAACTATAAATCTAACTATAAATGTAAATATAAATATAAATATAAATATAACTATAAATATAAATATAACTGTAAATATAACTATAAATATAAATATAAATATAAATATAACTATAAATATAAATATAACTATAAATATAACTATAAATATAAATATAAATGCAAATATAAATATAAATGTAAATATAACTAGTAATATAACTATAAATGTAAATATAAATATAAATGTAAATATAACTATAAATATAAATATAAATATAACTATAAATATAAATGTGAATATAAATATAAATGTAAATATAAGTATAAATATAAATATAAATATAAATATAATTATAAATATAAATGTAAATATAAATATAAATATAAATATAAATGTAACTATAAATATAACTATAACTATAAATATAAATGTAAATATAAATATAAATGTAAATATAACTATAAATATAACTATAAATATAACTATTAATATAAATATAAATGTAAATATAAATATAAGTATAACTATTAATATAAATGTAAATATAAATATAAATATTAATGTAAATATAACTATAAATAAAACTATAAATATAAATGTAAATATAAATATAAATGTAAATATAACTATTAATATAAATGTAAATATAAATATAAATATAACAATAAATAAAACTATAAATATAAATGTAAATATAACTATAAATACAAATATAAATATAAATATAAATATAAATATACATATAAATGTTAATATAAATATAAATGTAAATATAACTATAAATATAAATATAAATATAAATGTAAATATAAATATAAATATGAATATAAATATAAATATAACTTTAAATCTAAATCTAAATCTAAATCTTAATCTAAATATAAATATAAATATAAATATAACCATAAATATAAATGTAAATATAAATATAACTATAAATATAACTATAAATATAAATATAAATATGACTATAAATATAAATGTAAATATAACTATAAATATAACTATAAATATAAATATAAGTATTAATATACATGTAAATATAAATGTAAATATAACTATAAATATGAATGTAAATATAAATATAAATGTAAATATAACTATAAATATAACTATAAATATAAATATAAATATAAATGTAAATATAACTATAAATATAAATGTAAATATAAATATAAATGTAAATATAAATATAAATGTAAATATAAATATAAATATAAATATAAATATAAATGTAAATATAAATATAAATATAAATGTAAAGATAACTATAAATATAAATATAAATATAAATATAAATATAAATGTAAATTTAACTATAAATATAACTATAAATATAAATATAACTATAAATATAACTATAAATATAAATATAAATATAATTGTAAATATAAATATAAATGTAAATATGAATATAAATATTAATATAACTATAAATATAAATATAAATATAAATATAAATATTAATATAAATATAACTGTTAATATAAATATTAATATAACTATAAATATAAATATAAATGTAAATGTAAATATAACTATAAGTATAAATGTAAATATAAATGTAAATATGACTATAAATATAACTATAAATATAAATATAAATGTAAATATAACTATAAATATAAATATAAATATAAATGTAAATATAACTATAAATATAAATGTAAATATAAATATAAATGTAAATATAAATATAAATATAAATATAAATATAAATATAAATATAACTATAAATATAAATATAAATATAAATGTTTCATTTATATTCGTTAAATCTCCATCAACAGAAGGTTTTACAGAAATAGATTATTATGAGTTAAATGAATGCAAAAATAGATTTTTCAAAGACTCCCGGGCCATGAGGGATAAGGAGATCTAGTTAAAGATATTAATTCATACGAAGATAATTACCAAAATTAAATAACATTAAACATGTCAATTTTTATAAGTTTAGAAAATAATAAGAAAAAAAGATTGATTGCTATGGTTAATAACACGCTTCCCAAGAGTCCAACGTTCAAACTCCACGGCATAACATTCTCAGGTAGCATGACATGAAATAAATACATAAAAGATGCTGCCAAGACTGCGGCAAAGAAGGTAAACTCTCTTTACCGGGCTAAAAAACGTCTTACACCTGTTAGTATCCTATATCTCTATAAATCCAACATTCACCTATGTCTAGAGTATTGTTGTCACATCTGGGCCGGTGCATCACTTTGACAGGGTGCAAATAAGAGTGCCTAACCTAATAGGTCGCGCACTGTCTGCCAATCTCTAGTCCCTGTCACATCACCGCAATGTTGCATCGATGTGCTTGTTTTTCATGTACTTCCACGGAATGTGCTCCGATGAACTTACTAAACTTGAAACCTCTCTTCGAAAATACCACAACCGAGCCGATTAGCGGCAAAATCCCATCTTTTCCCGAGAGAGGTCCGCAGATGTCGGAAAATGCTTTACTCTGATAGTTTCTTTCCTCGGACCACTTGCCTTTGGAAGTACCTTTCTGCTCCGTGTTTCCACGCCCGTGATAACACGCAGAAATTTAAATGCAATGTGAACAAACATATTGCTACCCATCTCCAGGGCGTTACGGAGCCCTCCAAAAAGGAGCGCGCTCCAGGAGCACGCTCCTTTTTGCTGGAGCGAAGGAGAGGAGGGCTCATTTTATATTCAGCGGGAGTGGAGCAGGAACAACTCCATTTGGGACTAAAGAGCGGTGGTTTTAGGGCTCCTCGCTCCAAAATTATTTTCTTTTTTTCTTTAAAACATTATTATTTTATTTAGCAATAAAACGGAATAGAAAAGATAGTCTCAGAGTTTACTCTGAGTTATTTTTAAAATTATGTCTGATAAATGTATATGAGACAAGGAGAGAGAGAGGGAGATGGAGAGAGAGAGGGAGAAAGAAGAAAAACCTTTGAAGTTCTCAGATTTTTACAATTATGTGTTAAATTTTTGATGTGGCAGTTTTCTTACGGCAGAAGACATACAATTTGGCACCAAATGTCTTTAAATGTGCCAGTGAGTCTATAGATGTATTTGAAGTTATTTTCTTATATATTTGAACTTTTTTTTGTATTTATGACAAGGATGTTTATTGCTGATTGAATAAATAAGCCAATTTTTCTTTTAATTCGTGTTTTTAAATAAAGAATTTTAGGTTCAATTATACTATAGGGCCGTTGGATTTTCTTGCCCATTTCGCTCAGTATTCACCCAAATGTTCGATAAAATCGATTTGGGGGCTGAAATGGTACATTTTGTCCTGCCAAAAAATTATAATTTATTTTTTAGCATATATCAAATTGAACTTTTATGCCACATTTTTACCCGTCGTCTTTTCGGCGACATTTTTTGTTATTCTTAAATTCACGACCAGTATGTTTTAACTGTTTCATGTTTGCTTTTAAATTCGTTAAATTCCGTAAAAACTATCTTTTGTAAATAGAATGTTTAAAGTTTTTTGTGTGTAATAAAATGTTAAAGCAGTAAAAATATCTTTAGTTCAAGGAAAAATATCTTTAGTCCAAGGAAAAAATATATTTAGTCCAAGGAAAAGAACAATAAAAACCAACATGGCTGCCAGCGATTAAAACATGGATTTAAAGTTAGATTCTACACACTTTAAAAAGTAAATGAGAATTTTGATTTCAGGACCAAAAATACAATTAGCACCAACAATCAGTTTCATCCTAAATTTTGGCGAATACCAAGCGAAATGAGCGAAAGAAAACAACGGTCCTTATTCTACAATTACACCGATGTTTAAACTTAATTAAATTAAAGAAAATATCTTAAATTTTAATTTAAAAAAGCAAATAATTAGACTTTCTGACTAATTTGTTGTTTTTTTAGAACTGAAAGTAGATTAGATATCTTTCTTTATCTAAAAAAATCTATTATCGAATATTAAAATTGTAAACAGTTTGCTTTTGTTAGAGATTTCAAATATAGACGTTTTCACCTTTTTTTTCAAATTTTTAATTTTAATAAATGTTTTTGCCCGACCTAGGAAAACTTGTTCCAGTTAATTTGGGGGGAGTGGAGGAAAATTTGACCCGATATTTTTTCAACTCCCAAGGTCTAGGCCAGATATTTTGTATGAAATTTTAAGACATTAAATGGATTTCTTAATTGTTTATTGATATTTTTTGGCCAACTTGAGAAATTTTTTTTTTATTCAATCCTTAAAAAATAAATTTCATTGGGTTTTTTTTCGCCCCAAATTGTACTATAGAAAAAAATAGATGAATCGATTTGTTTGAAAGTACTTGCGCGTTTCTCTTTTATAAATAACTAGTGAGGCTATCCGGCGTTGCTCGGAGTCATAAAAATATAAAATAGAAGAAAAATCGCGTGTGTAACATCTTTATATTCAAACTTCTATTTCTCTCCCTCTCTCTATAGTCGTCTCTTTATCTTTCTACCTTTCTCTTCCCTGGTCGCCCCATTTCACCGCTACTTTATAATTGTGCCTTTTGCGAAAGCTGTTTCTTCCCCACCATTCCTCTTACGTTGCCCAGGGCAAATGTATGACATATTTCTATAAAATTACGACCGCTGTCTGCGTCTTCTATATAGGTACATATCTCCACCTCGGTGTGCATACTATATAGGTACATATCTCCGCCCTGGTGTTCATACTAAATACGTAATTATCTCTGCCCCGGTGCACATACTATATTGCCGCCCCGGTGCAGATACTATATAAGTACCTATTGTCGCCCCGGTGTGCATACTACATAAGTACCTATTGCCACCCCCGTATGCGTACTACATAAGTACCTATCGCTGCCTCGGTGCGAATGCGAAATATGTACTTATCACCGGCCCGATGCAAATGCTAAATATGTACCTATCGCCGCAGCGGTGCGTGTGCTATATACGTACCTATCACCGCCCCGGTGCGCGTGCTATATACGTACTGATCGCCACCCCGGAGCGCATGCTAAATATATACCTATCACCGCCCTGGTCCGCATTTTATATACGTACTTATTACCGCCCCTGTGCACATGCTATATACGTACCTATCGCCACCCCTATGCACTACTATACACGTACCTATTGCCACCCCGGTGCACGTACTATATATATACCTATTTCTGCCCCAGTGCGCATACTATATTGTACCTATCGCCGCCCCTGTGTGCATACTATATACTTACCTATCTCTTCAAGGGTGCACATACTATATATGTACCTATCTCCAGCCCAGTTGGCCTACCTAAGACCTCATATTAATGCGCCCCTGTCATGTAAAAAAAAGTGTTTGCTCATGTTTTGTCACTATCCTAAAAAAATAACTAATATTAATGCGCCCCTGTCGTAGCAAAGAACAAAAATCAAGTTCATTTATGTAGTGTCACTATCATAAAAAAGAACTCATATTATTGAGCCCTGTTTAAGTTCAAGAAAAAATTCCACGACCCCCCCCCCCAATTTTTACCCTTCAGCCCCAGCCCCCCCAAAAGATTTTATTCTCCCCCAACCCTGAGAAATATTTTAAGTTAAAAAAATAATAATTTGGCCCGAACCCCTAAAAAATTTGGCCCCACCCCACAAAAAATGTTTACCCTCGCCCCCCCTAAAAAATGTTTACACTCCACCCCCATCCAGCCCTCAATATTTTTACTCTACCCCAAATCTAAGAAATATTTTAAGTTAAAAAAAAAAAATTTGGTCCGACCCCCTAAAAAAATGGGCCCGACCCCTAAGATTTTCCCGACCCCCCTAATCTCTCCAACCCTACCCCCACCAATTTTTTTTTACTTTCCCCCAACCCTGAGAAATATTATAATTAGAAAAATAAATTTGGCCCGACCCCCTAAAAAGTTTGGCCCGACCCCTAAAATTTTCCCCGACCCCTCAATCTCTCCAGCCCACTCCAAACTTTTTTACTCTCCCCCAACCCTGAGAAATATTTTAAGTTAAAAAAAAATTTGGTCCGACCCCCTAAAAAATTAGGCCCGACCTCTAAAATTTTCCCCGAACCCTTACCCTTCTCTCCAACCCCACACTCCGATTCTTTTAACTCTCCCCAACCCTAAGAAATATCTTAAGTTAAAAAAAAAAAAATTGGCCCACCCGCTAAAAAGTTTGGCCCGACTCTTTAAATTTTGCCCGACCCCCCCCCCCCCCAATCCGGAGCACTACTAAAATAACTCTTACTGATCCCACCCCCTTTTCATCTGCAAAATAGTCCAAAGAGGAACGTAGATTGCGTTAAGATATTATTCAAACTGATCACTACAGTAGGTCTATCTAAGATATTGAGCACTTTTCTCCTGGATAACGCCGAGTATTTAGAAAATCAAGAAGGCTTCCAGAGCACTACTGAAATCACTGTTACCGATTCCCCTCCTACTCATCTGCAAAATAGTTCAAAGAGGAACGAAGATGGCGTTAAAATATTATGCAAACCTATCACTTCAGTAGCTCTATTTAGGATAGTGAGCACTTTTCACCCGGACCACGTCGAGTACTTAAAAATCATGGAGACCTCCAGAGTGTTACTTATATCACTGTTACTGATTTTCCCTCATTTCCATGGTCACAATAGTTTGAAGAGAAGCATAGATGCTGTAAAAATATTATGCAAACCTATCACTACAGTAGCTCTATCTACGATATTGAGCACTTTTCTCCCAGACAACGTCGAGTACTTAGAAAATCAAGGAGGCGTCCAGAGCATTACTTAAATAACTGCTACTGATTTTCCCTCATTTTCATGGTCATAATAGTCTGAAGAGAAGCATAGATGCTGTAAAAATATTATACAAACCTATCATTACATTAGCTCTATCTAGGATATTGAGCACTTTTCTCCCGGACAACGCCGAGTACTTAGAAAATAGAGGAGGCCTCCAGAGCACTGGTAAAATAACTTTTTTGAAAAAAAAAATTTTAAGAAAATATAATTTAGAAAAAAAATTTTTTTGAAGGAAAAAGAATTTTGAAGAGAAAAAAAATAATTTAAAACCTATAACGATGATGTCATATACCTAATACTGTGACGTCATGTGCACAATAATAAGTAGGTTGAAAGAAATTTTATTATTACATAATTACATTGGCTGATTTCCAAATTAGTAGTAAATTACACTGGAAAAGCGTGAAAAAACCAGACCCGCTTCCGAAAACTGGCCCAGTTGACCCTCAGCAAAAAAAGTTGTTGTTGTAATTTTGAGATATTATGATCCCAGGTGTTGTCCGATCCTAAAAATATCAAATTTGTGACAGTTTGCCGAGTAGTTTTTGAGGAGTAGCTGGACATACAGACAGACAGACATACATACAGACAACTGCCCTTTATAAGAGGAGAAGATAATTCGTTAACTTCAGATTTCATTCCACCCCGCCCCCCCAAAAAAACCCAACTAATTTGGCTAAATTTCTACATGTTTTTATTTAATAACTTCAGATTTCATTCCACCCCGCCCCCCAAAAAACCCAACTAATTTGGCTAAATTTCTACATGTTTTTATTTAATAATTAAAAAAAGAACAAATAGAAAAGTCAAGTTTGTTCCCCCCCCCCCCCCCCCCACCAAAAAAACACGAAAATGGCTAAATTTTTACGTGCTTTTATTAAAAACTCAAGTCAGTTAGATGTCTTGTTTCACGCTAACTGGCCAGGAAATAGGTGCTCAATTTACGTTAACTTTATAAAGGAAAGTGATCCCCCATTCTAAAATCTTAAATATTTTTTTTTTTTTTTAAATTCCTTCTTTGCGGATATTTTTTTAGTCTGTTTAAATGTATTTGTACAAAAAACGTCGAATTTGAACTTTTTTAGGGGTAAACTGCGCTGGGTAAGATAGTAAAATATACCCAAATATTAAACAACAACACGATGAGTAATGTTGCTCTGGTTGTCTCTCCTCTCCCAGAGAAATGTTTTCTTTAAAAACAAAATAATCACTAATGTTTAAAAGTAAAACTTTATTTACTTAAAACAAATCTAAATTCCCTTCCAAAATAAATAGAAAAAATATCGGGTCACATTTTCCTTTCATGAAAAAGTAGGTTGTTAATGTAATGAAAATTAAAATTGTTTTAAAATACTTCAGGGATTTTTCTATTTCTATTTTATACCTCAGGAAACGAAAATTTACGTATAATCCTTTACTTCGTCCGACATGTTCTCCTATAACTCTCAAAATATTAGCGAGATTTTGTCAAATATTATCTTACGGTCTTACACTTAAAGTGACATCCCAACCCATATTGATGAGATCCTTTGACGCCCACTCCTATCCTTCAATCATTCATTGGCAGAATAGAACGTTTATGAAAGAAGGTACATTTTCATTATGGAGCGCTGAAAAAGAGTCGCTTCTTTTTTATAGGAGTTGGAGCAGGAGCGGCACCTTTTTGAAAATGGGGAGCATGAGAGGAGCCAGCTCCAATATTGGGCGTTGGAGCAGGAGCGGGAGCAGCTCCAAAAGTAGTGGAGCATGTATAGCCCTGCCCATCTCTCCACATAGGTTGCACCCTCCACACACCCCTATCAATTTAGTCCCGTACGTTTTAGTGGCTATATGCCTTTCTTTGGGCGAACAAAACTTTAAAAAATTCAATTAAAGAAAATTCACTCACCTTTAACTACGTTAAGTATTGTTTATCACTAAGAACCCACAAAGAAACCGTCCGTATACACAACAGAATTATAAACGTCTGTTGCTTAAGGGCCAAGCCGTACTTATGACCTTTACACACATTTCAAATATAACTTTTGGAAAAATATTAAAAATAAAATATGATCACATAAAGACAGACTAGCTTTGTTCACAAACATCCACTAATTTCGGTCAACTTCATATTTCTTGTTAATTTGAAAACGACAAGAATTTCAAAGCCAGTTTAAATCATTCAACACACTCCACCATTTAAATGCTTCCAAATTCCTTTCACATTTCGAAGTTTTATTTACTCCTCTTCAGGAGTTAGGTACAAGGCCAGTTTTATCTTACTCCCACAAGTAAGATGTGACCCAAGATCGGGTCGAGAAAGTGGGGTTTGAAAAGCCAGCGCTCGAGAGGTGAGCACTCTGGCCATTTAAAAATTGCCTGGGCAGCCCCGTCGGCATTCCCCGGTAGGGGCGCCTCAGACAGTAAGCAATAAACTTACTCCTCCCCAAAGAGGGGAGGCAAAGCCTGGGAGGGTGGACCTCCTAGAACTGCACAGGACAGGCGTGCAGTATCCATCGGAACAGATACTACACTTTGATCTTAGCCAAAAGGCCATTTCGAAGTGGCACAAAGTAATTCATCTCTTTTTTTAAAACAATTAACAAAATATTCAATAGACTGACTTGTTAACGTAAAAAAAAAACGAAATGCATTCTGGCGAATTTAATTTCGTGATTGAATTATTTTTGCAAAATAGAATTTTGAAAGTTAAATTTAATTATTTGGGTAAATTTTTACTATCCATTCCCAGCGCAGTTTACACCTTAAAAAAGTTCAAATTCTACTTGTTTTGTGCAAATACATTTAAACAGCCTAAAAAAATATCCGCAAAGAAGGAATTAAAATTTTTTTTAATATTTAAGATTTTAGATAACTCCAACTCCAGCCATAACCCTAACTCCAACTCCAGCCCTAACCCTAACTCCAGCCCTAACCCTAACCCTAACTCCAGCCCTAACCCTAACCCTAACCCCAGCCCTAACCCTAACTCCAGCCCTAACCCTAACTCCAGCCCTGATCGTTAAAAAAAACAAACGTCGCTTTGATTATGAGTCTCGGTAAAAAAAAAACACGCACTTGACAACGAGAACCCGAAACGAGGCTAGCAAAACAAGACTGTCGACGCCATGTTTTTGCTGTAAAAATCCGTGCCCAGAAATGTTTTTTTTTTCATGTCTAATGAAAAACCATTTATCCTACGTAAAAATAAAAACAAATGGAATAGCTGACTAGGAAAATCTCCAGTCTCGAATTAGAAACTCAAGTCGGTTACATGTCTCGTTTAATGTTATGTGGCCAGGAAATGGGTGCTCATTTTACGTTAAATTTATAAAGGAAAGTGATCCCCCAAGCTAAAATCTTAAATATTTAAATTTTTTTAAAAATTCCTTCTTTGCGATGTGTATTTGCACAAAAAAAGTAGGATTTGAACTTTTTTAAGGTGTAAACTGCGCTGGGAATGGATAGTAAAAAATACCATTATTTGGGTAAGCTTTCGTCATTAAATTATCAATTGAATCAAATTGTCATAAACCTAAAACGAATTGTTGTTGGGGTAACGTTTTTGTACCACCTCATACTAAAATGGTGGATGTAAATGACTTTCATAACTTTCATTGAATGAGAATTTTAAAGCAAGCGTAAATGATTTTCCATGTATTTTCAAATTTCGAAGGGTCACAAAGTAATTCATCCCTTTGGTTAATTAAATTGAACTATCGACAAAACTTAAACCAGCTGACTTCTTTACAAAGAAACTGAAATGCATTCTGGTTGATTTTATCCGTAATTACTTTACTAAAGAAATAGGATTTAAAAAGTTAGATATCATCCTTAGTTATCTTTGAATGTTTTAGTTTACACAAGATAAAAGCGAATTTAAAAAGCAAACAAGGTTAGCCCCCCCCCCCCCCCCCCTTCAGATAGCAAAAACACATACCTTGGTGATTAAAAAGTGGTTTGTTGATAGTATAGATGAAAATCAGCGAATGGTCTTAGAAATAAGAATTCCTTTTATATAACAAACAAGCTCTATCTCTCCGGTGTCGGTGTTGTGTCTTCTTCTTCTTCTTCTTCTTCTTGGCGATGGGATTTCCAAACTATTTTTAAAAAGCGTTTTATGAGCTATGCCCCCCCCCCCCGCCGTCAACAAAATAGCTTTTACTTTTGTGAAATACTAAGAAAAATGCTTACCTGGAATTTAAAAAAAAAAATCTATTATGAACTCCTGTTACGGTTTGCAATTCAACTGTAATAAACAAAAAAGGCGAACACGAGACACAGATCAATGATCACGGCTTTACGCACCACTACTTTATTCCGCCGGTCTGTGGGTCCGTCCTGTGCAGTTCTAGGAGGTCCACCTTCCCAGACTTCGCCTCCCCTCTTTGGGGAGGAATAAGTTTATTGCTTACTGCCTGAGGCGCCCCTACCAGGGAATCCCGATGGGGCTGCCCAGGCAATTTTTAATGGCCAGAGTGCTCACCTGCTCGGGCGCTGGCTTTTCAAGCCCCACTTTCCCGACTCGACCTTGGGTCACATCTTACCTTGTGGGAGTAAGATAAAACTGGCCTTGTGCCTAACCTCCTGAAGAGGAGGTAAACATTTTTTTTTACGCACCACTACTTTTGTGGCTGCTCCGATTCCCACTCACACCTCCCAAATTAGAGCTGACTCCCCTCACGCTCCTCATTATTTAAAAAGGAGCTAAAAAAAAAAAGTTCAACTCTTTTTCAGCGCTAAGATAATCTTTGACAAAATCTCACTAATATTTTGAGATTGGCTAAGATTCTTTTTTGCTTGTAAGATATAAATTTATTTAAATCTCATATTTGAATGCATATTTTCAAATTTGGTCAATTTAGACATTTTGTCGATGGTGTATTAAAAAGGTATTATAGCGTAAAAAATGCAATCAACAAATAGTTTTTAATCGAACGTTTTTTTTTGTTTTTTTTTCTAAATAGAGAAGGTTAAAAAGCTTTGAAATTGAAAAGCACCCAGACCTGACGGAGTCCAGGGATACTGATTTAAAAACCTTCCAGCTCTTCACCCATATCTTGCAGCAATGATAAATGGCTGTTTAATGACAGGTAGCTTCCCTAAATAGCTGACAAAGGGCACCACAGTCTTAATCATAAAAGATAAAACAAAAGGGGGTGAAGTGACAAACTTTAGACCAATCACTTGCCTCTTAGTTATGTGGAAACTTTTCACTAGCGAAATATTGTCTGAAAATATTTATGGTCATTTGGACCAAAACAATTTGCTGCCTGAGGAACAGAAAGACTGCCGAAAAAGATCACATGACACCAAAGATCAGCTTCTGATTGATAAAATGATCCTGTGAAACTGCAAACGAAGAACTACTAACCTTGCCATGGGGTAGGTGGATTATAAGAAAGCATTTGACATGGTACATCATTCATAGATACACAAATGTCTGGAGATGTTCGGAATAGCCCTAAAATTCAAACAGCTTTAAAGAATAGCATGAAGAATTGGGAAACCAATTTAACTTCAGGGGTTGCATTAGGTAAAGTGAAAAAATCAGGAAAGGTATTTTATAGGCCGGTAGTCTTTCCCCTTTGCTTTTTGCCATTAGTTTGATTCCAATGACACTTCTCTTACGTAATGTGAAGGCAGGATATGGACTTGGAAATAATGAAAACCAACTTGATATCTTAATGAATATGATTAGATTATTTAGTGATGACATACAAATAGAATTTTGCATCACACAGTGTGCCATTCTTGTTATAAAAAGAGGTAAAGTTATCCACTCAGATAGCCTTGGACTCTCAGAAACAGATATGATAAAGAATGCAGACAGTGAGAGGGGATACAAATACTTGGGAATATTGGAGGCAGATAAGATTAAAAACAAGGAATTGAAAAACCAGGTCACAGCTGAGGACAACAGAAGAGTAACGGTTATTCTTGAATCGCATCTCCACAGTCGAAATACAATCTTTGCTATCAATGGCAGAGCAGTAGCTATCATTCAATATACTGCCGGTATACTTGACTAAAATGTAGAAGAACTAAAATGTTTGGATACCTAAACATATATTCAAGGAAAAAATATATTTAGTCCAAGGAAAAGAACAATAAAAACCAACATGGCTGCCAGCGATTAAAACATGGATTTAAAGTTAGATTCTACACACTTTAAAAAGTAAATGAGAATTTTGATTTCAGGACCAAAAATACAATTAGCACCAACAATCAGTTTCATCCTAAATTTTGGCGAATACCAAGCGAAATGAGCGAAAGAAAACAACGGTCCTTATTCTACAATTACACCGATGTTTAAACTTAATTAAATTAAAGAAAATATCTTAAATTTTAATTTAAAAAAGCAAACTTTCTGACTAATTTGTTGTTTTTTTAGAACTGAAAGTAGATTAGATATCTTTCTTTATCTTAAAAAATCTATTATCGAATATTAAAATTGTAAACAGTTTGCTTTTGTTAGAGATTTCAAATATAGACGTTTTCACCTTTTTTTTCAAATTTTTAATTTTAATAAATGTTTTTGCCCGACCTAGGAAAACTTGTTCCAGTTAATTTGGGGGGAGTGGAGGAAAATTTGACCCGATATTTTTTCAACTCCCAAGGTCTAGGCCAGATATTTTGTATGAAATTTTAAGACATTAAATGGATTTCTTAATTGTTTATTGATATTTTTTGGCCAACTTGAGAAATTTTTTTTTATTCAATCCTTAAAAAATAAATTTCATTGGGTTTTTTTTCGCCCCAAATTGTACTATAGAAAAAAATAGATGAATCGATTTGTTTGAAAGTACTTGCGCGTTTCTCTTTTATAAATAACTAGTGAGGCTATCCGGCGTTGCTCGGAGTCATAAAAATATAAAATAGAAGAAAAATCGCGTGTGTAACATCTTTATATTCAAACTTCTATTTCTCTCCCTCTCTCTATAGTCGTCTCTTTATCTTTCTACCTTTCTCTTCCCTGGTCGCCCCATTTCACCGCTACTTTATAATTGTGCCTTTTGCGAAAGCTGTTTCTTCCCCACCATTCCTCTTACGTTGCCCAGGGCAAATGTATGACATATTTCTATAAAATTACGACCGCTGTCTGCGTCTTCTATATAGGTACATATCTCCACCTCGGTGTGCATACTATATAGGTACATATCTCCGCCCTGGTGTTCATACTAAATACGTAATTTTCTCTGCCCCGGTGCACATACTATATTGCCGCCCCGGTGCAGATACTATATAAGTACCTATTGTCGCCCCGGTGTGCATACTACATAAGTACCTATTGCCACCCCCGTATGCGTACTACATAAGTATCTATCGCTGCCTCGGTGCGAATGCGAAATACGTACTTATCACCGGCCCGATGCAAATGCTAAATATGTACCTATCGCCGCAGCGGTGCGTGTGCTATATACGTACCTATCACCACCCCGGTGCGCGTGCTATATACGTACTGATCGCCACCCTGGAGCGCATGCTAAATATATACCTATCACCGCCCTGGTCCGCATTTTATATACGTACTTATTACCGCCCCTGTGCACATGCTATATACGTACCTATCGCCACCCCTATGCACTACTATACACGTACCTATTGCCACCCCGGTGCACGTACTATATATATACCTATTGCTGCCCCAGTGCGCATACTATATTGTACCTATCGCCGCCCCTGTGTGCATACTATATACTTACCTATCTCTTCAAGGGTGCACATACTATATATGTACCTATCTCCAGCCCAGTTGGCCTACCTAAGACCTCATATTAATGCGCCCCTGTCATGTAAAAAAAAGTGTTTGCTCATGTTTTGTCACTATCCTAAAAAAATAACTCATATTAATGCGCCCCTGTCGTAGCAAAGAACAAAAATCAAGTTCATTTATGTAGTGTCACTATCATAAAAAAGAACTCATATTATTGAGCCCTGTTTAAGTTCAAGAAAAAAATTCCACGACCCCCCCCCCAATTTTTACCCTTCAGCCCCAGCCCCCCCAAAAGATTTTATTCTCCCCCAACCCTGAAAAATATTTTAAGTTAAAAAAATAATAATTTGGCCCGAACCCCTAAAAAATTTGGCCCCACCCCACAAAAAATGTTTACCCTCGCCCCCCCCCAAATGTTTACACTCCACCCCCATCCAGCCCTCAACATTTTTACTCTACCCCAAATCTAAGAAATATTTTAAGTTAAAAAAAAAAAATTTGGTCCGACCCCCTAAAAAAATGGGCCCGACCCCTAAGATTTTCCCGACCCCCCTAATCTCTCCAACCCTACCCCCCACCAATTTTTTTTTACTCTCCCCCAACCCTGAGAAATATTATAATTAGAAAAATAAATTTGGCCCGACCCCCTAAAAAGTTTGGCCCGACCCCTAAAATTTTCCCCGACCCCTCAATCTCTCCAGCCCACTCCAAACTTTTTTTACTCTCCCCCAACCCTGAGAAATATTTTAAGTTAAAAAAAAATTTGGTCCGACCCCCTAAAAAATTAGGCCCGACCTCTAAAATTTTCCCCGAACCCTTACCCTTCTCTCCAACCCCACACTCCGATTCTTTTAACTCTCCCCAACCCTAAGAAATATCTTAAGTTAAAAAAAAAAAAAATTGGCCCACCCGCTAAAAAGTTTGGCCCGACTCTTTAAATTTTGCCCGACCCCCCCCCCCAATCCGGAGCACTACTAAAATAACTCTTACTGATCCCACCCCCTTTTCATCTGCAAAATAGTCCGAAGAGGAACGTAGATTGCGTTAAGATATTATTCAAACTGATCACTACAGTAGGTCTATCTAAGATATTGAGCACTTTTCTCCTGGATAACGCCGAGTATTTAGAAAATCAAGAAGGCTTCCAGAGCACTACTGAAATCACTGTTACCGATTCCCCTCCTACTCATCTGCAAAATAGTTCAAAGAGGAACGAAGATGGCGTTAAAATATTTTCCAAACCTATCACTTCAGTAGCTCTATTTAGGATAGTGAGCACTTTTCACCCGGACCACGTCGAGTACTTAAAAATCATGGAGACCTCCAGAGTGTTACTTATATCACTGTTACTGATTTTCCCTCATTTCCATGGTCACAATAGTTTGAAGAGAAGCATAGATGCTGTAAAAACATTATGCAAACCTATCACTACAGTAGCTCTATCTACGATATTGAGCACTTTTCTCCCAGACAACGTCGAGTACTTAGAAAATCAAGGAGGCGTCCAGAGCATTACTTAAATAACTGCTACTGATTTTCCCTCATTTTCATGATCATAATAGTCTGAAGAGAAGCATAGATGCTGTAAAAATATTATACAAACCTATCATTACATTAGCTCTATCTAGGATATTGAGCACTTTTCTCCCGGACAACGCCGAGTACTTAGAAAATAGAGGAGGCCTCCAGAGCACTGGTAAAATAACTTTTTTGAAAAAAAAAATTTTAAGAAAATATAATTTAGAAAAAAAATTTTTTTGAAGGAAAAAGAATTTTGAAGAGAAAAAAAATAATTTAAAACCTAAAACGATGATGTCATATACCTAATACTGTGACGTCATGTGCACAATAATAAGTAGGTTGAAAGAAATTTTATTATTACATAATTACATTGGCTGATTTCCAAATTAGTAGTAAATTACACTGGAAAAGCGTGAAAAAACCAAACCCGCTTCCGAAAACTGGCCCAGTTGACCTTCAGCAAAAAAAGTTGTTGTTGTAATTTTGAGATATTATGATCCCAGGTGTTGTCCGATCCTAAAAATATCAAATTTGTGACAGTTTGCCGAGTAGTTTTTGAGGAGTAGCTGGACATACAGACAGACAGACATACATACAGACAACTGCCCTTTATAAGAGGAGAAGATAATTCGTTAACTTCAGATTTCATTCCACCCCGCCCCCCCAAAAAAACCCAACTAATTTGGCTAAATTTCTACATGTTTTTATTTAATAACTTCAGATTTCATTCCACCCCGCCCCCCAAAAAAACCAACTGATTTGGCTAAATTTCTACATGTTTTTATTTAATAATTAAAAAAAGAACAAATAGAAAAGTCAAGTTTGTTCCCCCCACCCCCCCCACCAAAAAAACACGAAAATGGCTAAATTTTTACGTGTTTTTATTAAAAACTCAAGTCAGTTAGATGTCTCGTTTCACGCTAACTGGCCAGGAAATAGGTGCTCAATTTACGTTAACTTTATAAAGGAAAGTGATCCCCCATTCTAAAATCTTAAATATTTATTTATTTTTTTAAATTCCTTCTTTGCGGATATTTTTTTAGTCTGTTTAAATGTATTTGTACAAAAAACGTCGAATTTGAACTTTTTTAGGGGTAAACTGCGCTGGGTAAGATAGTAAAATATACCCAAATATTAAACAACAACACGATGAGTAATGTTGCTCTGGTTGTCTCTCCTCTCCCAGAGAAATGTTTTCTTTAAAAACAAAATAATCACTAATAATGTTTAAAAGTAAAACTTTATTTACTTAAAACAAATCTAAATTCCCTTCCAAAATAAATAGAAAAAATATCGGGTCAAATTTTCCTTTCATGAAAAAGTAGGTTGTTAATGTAATAAAAATTAAAATTGTTTTAAAATACTTAAGGGATTTTTCTATTTCTATTTTATACCTCAGGAAACGAAAATTTACGTATAATCCTATACTTCGTCCGACATGTTCTCCTATAACTCTCAAAATATTAGCGAGATTTTGTCAAATATTATCTTACGGTCTTACACTTAAAGTGACATCCCAACCCATATTGATGAGATCCTTTGACGCCCACTCCTATCCTTCGATCATTCATTGGCAGAATAGAACGTTTATGAAAGAAGGTACATTTTCATTATGGAGCGCTGAAAAAGAGTCGCTTCTTTTTTATAGGAGTTGGAGCAGGAGCGGCACCTTTTTGAAAATGGGGAGCATGAGAGGAGCCAGCTCCAATATTGGGCGTTGGAGCAGGAGTGGGAGCGGGAGCAGCTCCAAAAGTAGTGGAGCATGTATAGCCCTGCCCATCTCTCCACATAGGTTGCACCCTCCACACACCCCTATCAATTTAGTCCCGTACGTTTTAGTGGCTATATGCCTTTCTTTGGGCGAACAAAACTTTAAAAAATTCAATTAAAGAAAATTCACTCACCTTTAACTACGTTAAGTATTGTTTATCACTAAGAACCCACAAAGAAACCGTCCGTATACGCAACAGAATTATAAACGTCTGTTGCTTAAGGGCCAAGCCGTACTTATGACCTTTACACACATTTCAAATATAACTTTTGGAAAAATATTAAAAATAAAATATGATCACATAAAGACAGACTAGCTTTGTTCACACACATCCACTAATTTCGGTCAACTTCATATTTCTTGTTAATTTGAAAACGACAAGAATTTCAAAGCCAGTTTAAATCATTCAACACACTCAACCATTTAAATGCTTCCAAATTCCTTTCACATTTCGAAGTTTTATTTACTCCTCTTCAGGAGTTAGGTACAAGGCCAGTTTTATCTTACTCCCACAAGTAAGATGTGACCCAAGATCGGGTCGAGAAAGTGGGGTTTGAAAAGCCAGCGCTCGAAAGGTGAGCACTCTGGCCATTTAAAAATTGTAGGGGCGCCTCAGACAGTAAGCAATAAACTTACTCCTCCCCAAGGAGGGGAGGCAAAGCCTGGGAGGGTGGACCTCCTAGAACTGCACAGGACAGGCGTGCAGTATCCATCGGAACAGATACTACACTTTGATCTTAGCCAAAAGGCCATTTCGAAGTGGCACAAAGTAATTCATCTCTTTTTTTAAAACAATTAACAAAATATTCAATAGACTGACTTGTTAACGTAAAAAAAAAACGAAATGCATTCTGGCGAATTTAATTTCGTGATTGAATTATTTTTGAAAAATAGAATTTTGAAAGTTAAATTTAATTATTTGGGTAAATTTTTACTATCCATTCCCAGCGCAGTTTACACCTTAAAAAAGTTCAAATTCTACTTGTTTTGTGCAAATACATTTAAACAGCCTAAAAAAATATCCGCAAAGAAGGAATTAAATTTTTTTTTAATATTTAAGATTTTAGATAACTCCAACTCCAGCCATAACCCTAACTCCAACTCCAGCCATAACCCTAACTCCAACTCCAGCCCTAACCCTAACTCCAGCCCTAACCCTAACCCTAACTCCAGCCCTAACCCTAACCCTAACCCCAGCCCTAACCCTAACTCCAGCCCTAACCCTAACTCCAGCCCTGATCGTTAAAAAAAACAAACGTCGCTTTGATTATGAGTCTCGGTAAAAAAAAAACACGCACTTGACAACGAGAACCCGAAACGAGGCTAGCAAAACAAGACTGTCGACGCCATGTTTTTGCTGTAAAAATCCGTGCCCAGAAATGTTTTTTTTTTCATGTCTAATGAAAAACCATTTATCCTACGTAAAAATAAAAACAAATGGAATAGCTGACTAGGAAAATCTCCAGTCTCGAATTAGAAACTCAAGTCGGTTACATGTCTCGTTTAATGTTATGTGGCCAGGAAATGGGTGCTCATTTTACGTTAAATTTATAAAGGAAAGTGATCCCCCAAGCTAAAATCTTAAATATTTAAATTTTTTTAAAAATTCCTTCTTTGCGATGTGTATTTGCACAAAAAAAGTAGGATTTGAACTTTTTTAAGGTGTAAACTGCGCTGGGAATGGATAGTAAAAAATACCATTATTTGGGTAAGCTTTCGTCATTAAATTATCAATTGAATCAAATTGTCATAAACCTAAAACGAATTGTTGTTGGGGTAACGTTTTTGTACCACCTCATACTAAAATGGTGGATGTAAATGACTTTCATAACTTTCATTGAATGAGAATTTTAAAGCAAGCGTAAATGATTTTCCATGTATTTTCAAATTTCGAAGGGTCACAAAGTAATTCATCCCTTTGGTTAATTAAATTGAACTATCGACAAAACTTAAACCAGCTGACTTCTTTACAAAGAAACTGAAATGCATTCTGGTTGATTTTATCCGTAATTACTTTACTAAAGAAATAGGATTTAAAAAGTTAGATATCATCCTTAGTTATCTTTGAATGTTTTAGTTTACACAAGATAAAAGCGAATTTAAAAAGCAAACAAGGTTAGCCCCCCCCCCCCCCCCCCTTCAGATAGCAAAAACACATACCTTGGTGATTAAAAAGTGGTTTGTTGATAGTATAGATGAAAATCAGCGAATGGTCTTAGAAATAAGAATTCCTTTTATATAACAAACAAGCTCTATCTCTCCGGTGTCGGTGTTGTGTCTTCTTCTTCTTCTTCTTCTTCTTGGCGATGGGATTTCCAAACTATTTTTAAAAAGCGTTTTATGAGCTATGCCCCCCCCCCCCCGCCGTCAACAAAATAGCTTTTACTTTTGTGAAATACTAAGAAAAATGCTTACCTGGAATTTAAAAAAAAAAATCTATTATGAACTCCTGTTACGGTTTGCAATTCAACTGTAATAAACAAAAAAGGCGAACACGAGACACAGATCAATGATCACGGCTTTACGCACCACTACTTTATTCCGCCGGTCTGTGGGTCCGTCCTGTGCAGTTCTAGGAGGTCCACCTTCCCAGACTTCGCCTCCCCTCTTTGGGGAGGAATAAGTTTATTGCTTACTGCCTGAGGCGCCCCTACCAGGGAATCCCGATGGGGCTGCCCAGGCAATTTTTAATGGCCAGAGTGCTCACCTGCTCGGGCGCTGGCTTTTCAAGCCCCACTTTCCCGACTCGACCTTGGGTCACATCTTACCTTGTGGGAGTAAGATAAAACTGGCCTTGTGCCTAACCTCCTGAAGAGGAGGTAAACATTTTTTTTTACGCACCACTACTTTTGTGGCTGCTCCGATTCCCACTCACACCTCCCAAATTAGAGCTGACTCCCCTCACGCTCCTCATTATTTAAAAAGGAGCTAAAAAAAAAAAGTTCAACTCTTTTTCAGCGCTAAGATAAT
The DNA here is from genome assembly GCA_963556195.1 of Sepiola atlantica. Taxonomy (NCBI): domain Eukaryota; kingdom Metazoa; phylum Mollusca; class Cephalopoda; order Sepiida; family Sepiolidae; genus Sepiola; species Sepiola atlantica. Next base: position 20,536,281 of record OY744550.1, on the reverse strand, counting down.
CTTTGACAAAATCTCACTAATATTTTGAGATTGGCTAAGATTCTTTTTTGCTTGTAAGATATAAATTTATTTAAATCTCATATTTGAATGCATATTTTCAAATTTGGTCAATTTAGACATTTTGTCGATGGTGTATTAAAAAGGTATTATAGCGTAAAAAATGCAATCAACAAATAGTTTTTAATCGAACGTTTTTTTTTGTTTTTTTTTCTAAATAGAGAAGGTTAAAAAGCTTTGAAATTGAAAAGCACCCAGACCTGACGGAGTCCAGGGATACTGATTTAAAAACCTTCCAGCTCTTCACCCATATCTTGCAGCAATGATAAATGGCTGTTTAATGACAGGTAGCTTCCCTAAATAGCTGACAAAGGGCACCACAGTCTTAATCATAAAAGATAAAACAAAAGGGGGTGAAGTGACAAACTTTAGACCAATCACTTGCCTCTTAGTTATGTGGAAACTTTTCACTAGCGAAATATTGTCTGAAAATATTTATGGTCATTTGGACCAAAACAATTTGCTGCCTGAGGAACAGAAAGACTGCCGAAAAAGATCACATGACACCAAAGATCAGCTTCTGATTGATAAAATGATCCTGTGAAACTGCAAACGAAGAACTACTAACCTTGCCATGGGGTAGGTGGATTATAAGAAAGCATTTGACATGGTACATCATTCATAGATACACAAATGTCTGGAGATGTTCGGAATAGCCCTAAAATTCAAACAGCTTTAAAGAATAGCATGAAGAATTGGGAAACCAATTTAACTTCAGGGGTTGCATTAGGTAAAGTGAAAAAATCAGGAAAGGTATTTTATAGGCCGGTAGTCTTTCCCCTTTGCTTTTTGCCATTAGTTTGATTCCAATGACACTTCTCTTACGTAATGTGAAGGCAGGATATGGACTTGGAAATAATGAAAACCAACTTGATATCTTAATGAATATGATTAGATTATTTAGTGATGACATACAAATAGAATTTTGCATCACACAGTGTGCCATTCTTGTTATAAAAAGAGGTAAAGTTATCCACTCAGATAGCCTTGGACTCTCAGAAACAGATATGATAAAGAATGCAGACAGTGAGAGGGGATACAAATACTTGGGAATATTGGAGGCAGATAAGATTAAAAACAAGGAATTGAAAAACCAGGTCACAGCTGAGGACAACAGAAGAGTAACGGTTATTCTTGAATCGCATCTCCACAGTCGAAATACAATCTTTGCTATCAATGGCAGAGCAGTAGCTATCATTCAATATACTGCCGGTATACTTGACTAAAATGTAGAAGAACTAAAATGTTTGGATACCTAAACATATATTCAAGGAAAAAATATATTTAGTCCAAGGAAAAGAACAATAAAAACCAACATGGCTGCCAGCGATTAAAACATGGATTTAAAGTTAGATTCTACACACTTTAAAAAGTAAATGAGAATTTTGATTTCAGGACCAAAAATACAATTAGCACCAACAATCAGTTTCATCCTAAATTTTGGCGAATACCAAGCGAAATGAGCGAAAGAAAACAACGGTCCTTATTCTACAATTACACCGATGTTTAAACTTAATTAAATTAAAGAAAATATCTTAAATTTTAATTTAAAAAAGCAAACTTTCTGACTAATTTGTTGTTTTTTTAGAACTGAAAGTAGATTAGATATCTTTCTTTATCTTAAAAAATCTATTATCGAATATTAAAATTGTAAACAGTTTGCTTTTGTTAGAGATTTCAAATATAGACGTTTTCACCTTTTTTTTCAAATTTTTAATTTTAATAAATGTTTTTGCCCGACCTAGGAAAACTTGTTCCAGTTAATTTGGGGGGAGTGGAGGAAAATTTGACCCGATATTTTTTCAACTCCCAAGGTCTAGGCCAGATATTTTGTATGAAATTTTAAGACATTAAATGGATTTCTTAATTGTTTATTGATATTTTTTGGCCAACTTGAGAAATTTTTTTTTATTCAATCCTTAAAAAATAAATTTCATTGGGTTTTTTTTCGCCCCAAATTGTACTATAGAAAAAAATAGATGAATCGATTTGTTTGAAAGTACTTGCGCGTTTCTCTTTTATAAATAACTAGTGAGGCTATCCGGCGTTGCTCGGAGTCATAAAAATATAAAATAGAAGAAAAATCGCGTGTGTAACATCTTTATATTCAAACTTCTATTTCTCTCCCTCTCTCTATAGTCGTCTCTTTATCTTTCTACCTTTCTCTTCCCTGGTCGCCCCATTTCACCGCTACTTTATAATTGTGCCTTTTGCGAAAGCTGTTTCTTCCCCACCATTCCTCTTACGTTGCCCAGGGCAAATGTATGACATATTTCTATAAAATTACGACCGCTGTCTGCGTCTTCTATATAGGTACATATCTCCACCTCGGTGTGCATACTATATAGGTACATATCTCCGCCCTGGTGTTCATACTAAATACGTAATTTTCTCTGCCCCGGTGCACATACTATATTGCCGCCCCGGTGCAGATACTATATAAGTACCTATTGTCGCCCCGGTGTGCATACTACATAAGTACCTATTGCCACCCCCGTATGCGTACTACATAAGTATCTATCGCTGCCTCGGTGCGAATGCGAAATACGTACTTATCACCGGCCCGATGCAAATGCTAAATATGTACCTATCGCCGCAGCGGTGCGTGTGCTATATACGTACCTATCACCACCCCGGTGCGCGTGCTATATACGTACTGATCGCCACCCTGGAGCGCATGCTAAATATATACCTATCACCGCCCTGGTCCGCATTTTATATACGTACTTATTACCGCCCCTGTGCACATGCTATATACGTACCTATCGCCACCCCTATGCACTACTATACACGTACCTATTGCCACCCCGGTGCACGTACTATATATATACCTATTGCTGCCCCAGTGCGCATACTATATTGTACCTATCGCCGCCCCTGTGTGCATACTATATACTTACCTATCTCTTCAAGGGTGCACATACTATATATGTACCTATCTCCAGCCCAGTTGGCCTACCTAAGACCTCATATTAATGCGCCCCTGTCATGTAAAAAAAAGTGTTTGCTCATGTTTTGTCACTATCCTAAAAAAATAACTCATATTAATGCGCCCCTGTCGTAGCAAAGAACAAAAATCAAGTTCATTTATGTAGTGTCACTATCATAAAAAAGAACTCATATTATTGAGCCCTGTTTAAGTTCAAGAAAAAAATTCCACGACCCCCCCCCCAATTTTTACCCTTCAGCCCCAGCCCCCCCAAAAGATTTTATTCTCCCCCAACCCTGAAAAATATTTTAAGTTAAAAAAATAATAATTTGGCCCGAACCCCTAAAAAATTTGGCCCCACCCCACAAAAAATGTTTACCCTCGCCCCCCCCCAAATGTTTACACTCCACCCCCATCCAGCCCTCAACATTTTTACTCTACCCCAAATCTAAGAAATATTTTAAGTTAAAAAAAAAAAATTTGGTCCGACCCCCTAAAAAAATGGGCCCGACCCCTAAGATTTTCCCGACCCCCCTAATCTCTCCAACCCTACCCCCCACCAATTTTTTTTTACTCTCCCCCAACCCTGAGAAATATTATAATTAGAAAAATAAATTTGGCCCGACCCCCTAAAAAGTTTGGCCCGACCCCTAAAATTTTCCCCGACCCCTCAATCTCTCCAGCCCACTCCAAACTTTTTTTACTCTCCCCCAACCCTGAGAAATATTTTAAGTTAAAAAAAAATTTGGTCCGACCCCCTAAAAAATTAGGCCCGACCTCTAAAATTTTCCCCGAACCCTTACCCTTCTCTCCAACCCCACACTCCGATTCTTTTAACTCTCCCCAACCCTAAGAAATATCTTAAGTTAAAAAAAAAAAAATTGGCCCACCCGCTAAAAAGTTTGGCCCGACTCTTTAAATTTTGCCCGACCCCCCCCCCCCCAATCCGGAGCACTACTAAAATAACTCTTACTGATCCCACCCCCTTTTCATCTGCAAAATAGTCCAAAGAGGAACGTAGATTGCGTTAAGATATTATTCAAACTGATCACTACAGTAGGTCTATCTAAGATATTGAGCACTTTTCTCCTGGATAACGCCGAGTATTTAGAAAATCAAGAAGGCTTCCAGAGCACTACTGAAATCACTGTTACCGATTCCCCTCCTACTCATCTGCAAAATAGTTCAAAGAGGAACGAAGATGGCGTTAAAATATTATGCAAACCTATCACTTCAGTAGCTCTATTTAGGATAGTGAGCACTTTTCACCCGGACCACGTCGAGTACTTAAAAATCATGGAGACCTCCAGAGTGTTACTTATATCACTGTTACTGATTTTCCCTCATTTCCATGGTCACAATAGTTTGAAGAGAAGCATAGATGCTGTAAAAATATTATGCAAACCTATCACTACAGTAGCTCTATCTACGATATTGAGCACTTTTCTCCCAGACAACGTCGAGTACTTAGAAAATCAAGGAGGCGTCCAGAGCATTACTTAAATAACTGCTACTGATTTTCCCTCATTTTCATGGTCATAATAGTCTGAAGAGAAGCATAGATGCTGTAAAAATATTATACAAACCTATCATTACATTAGCTCTATCTAGGATATTGAGCACTTTTCTCCCGGACAACGCCGAGTACTTAGAAAATAGAGGAGGCCTCCAGAGCACTGGTAAAATAACTTTTTTGAAAAAAAAAATTTTAAGAAAATATAATTTAGAAAAAAAATTTTTTTGAAGGAAAAAGAATTTTGAAGAGAAAAAAAATAATTTAAAACCTATAACGATGATGTCATATACCTAATACTGTGACGTCATGTGCACAATAATAAGTAGGTTGAAAGAAATTTTATTATTACATAATTACATTGGCTGATTTCCAAATTAGTAGTAAATTACACTGGAAAAGCGTGAAAAAACCAGACCCGCTTCCGAAAACTGGCCCAGTTGACCCTCAGCAAAAAAAGTTGTTGTTGTAATTTTGAGATATTATGATCCCAGGTGTTGTCCGATCCTAAAAATATCAAATTTGTGACAGTTTGCCGAGTAGTTTTTGAGGAGTAGCTGGACATACAGACAGACAGACATACATACAGACAACTGCCCTTTATAAGAGGAGAAGATAATTCGTTAACTTCAGATTTCATTCCACCCCGCCCCCCCAAAAAAACCCAACTAATTTGGCTAAATTTCTACATGTTTTTATTTAATAACTTCAGATTTCATTCCACCCCGCCCCCCAAAAAACCCAACTAATTTGGCTAAATTTCTACATGTTTTTATTTAATAATTAAAAAAAGAACAAATAGAAAAGTCAAGTTTGTTCCCCCCCCCCCCCCCACCAAAAAAACACGAAAATGGCTAAATTTTTACGTGCTTTTATTAAAAACTCAAGTCAGTTAGATGTCTTGTTTCACGCTAACTGGCCAGGAAATAGGTGCTCAATTTACGTTAACTTTATAAAGGAAAGTGATCCCCCATTCTAAAATCTTAAATATTTTTTTTTTTTTTTAAATTCCTTCTTTGCGGATATTTTTTTAGTCTGTTTAAATGTATTTGTACAAAAAACGTCGAATTTGAACTTTTTTAGGGGTAAACTGCGCTGGGTAAGATAGTAAAATATACCCAAATATTAAACAACAACACGATGAGTAATGTTGCTCTGGTTGTCTCTCCTCTCCCAGAGAAATGTTTTCTTTAAAAACAAAATAATCACTAATGTTTAAAAGTAAAACTTTATTTACTTAAAACAAATCTAAATTCCCTTCCAAAATAAATAGAAAAAATATCGGGTCACATTTTCCTTTCATGAAAAAGTAGGTTGTTAATGTAATGAAAATTAAAATTGTTTTAAAATACTTCAGGGATTTTTCTATTTCTATTTTATACCTCAGGAAACGAAAATTTACGTATAATCCTTTACTTCGTCCGACATGTTCTCCTATAACTCTCAAAATATTAGCGAGATTTTGTCAAATATTATCTTACGGTCTTACACTTAAAGTGACATCCCAACCCATATTGATGAGATCCTTTGACGCCCACTCCTATCCTTCAATCATTCATTGGCAGAATAGAACGTTTATGAAAGAAGGTACATTTTCATTATGGAGCGCTGAAAAAGAGTCGCTTCTTTTTTATAGGAGTTGGAGCAGGAGCGGCACCTTTTTGAAAATGGGGAGCATGAGAGGAGCCAGCTCCAATATTGGGCGTTGGAGCAGGAGCGGGAGCAGCTCCAAAAGTAGTGGAGCATGTATAGCCCTGCCCATCTCTCCACATAGGTTGCACCCTCCACACACCCCTATCAATTTAGTCCCGTACGTTTTAGTGGCTATATGCCTTTCTTTGGGCGAACAAAACTTTAAAAAATTCAATTAAAGAAAATTCACTCACCTTTAACTACGTTAAGTATTGTTTATCACTAAGAACCCACAAAGAAACCGTCCGTATACACAACAGAATTATAAACGTCTGTTGCTTAAGGGCCAAGCCGTACTTATGACCTTTACACACATTTCAAATATAACTTTTGGAAAAATATTAAAAATAAAATATGATCACATAAAGACAGACTAGCTTTGTTCACAAACATCCACTAATTTCGGTCAACTTCATATTTCTTGTTAATTTGAAAACGACAAGAATTTCAAAGCCAGTTTAAATCATTCAACACACTCCACCATTTAAATGCTTCCAAATTCCTTTCACATTTCGAAGTTTTATTTACTCCTCTTCAGGAGTTAGGTACAAGGCCAGTTTTATCTTACTCCCACAAGTAAGATGTGACCCAAGATCGGGTCGAGAAAGTGGGGTTTGAAAAGCCAGCGCTCGAGAGGTGAGCACTCTGGCCATTTAAAAATTGCCTGGGCAGCCCCGTCGGCATTCCCCGGTAGGGGCGCCTCAGACAGTAAGCAATAAACTTACTCCTCCCCAAAGAGGGGAGGCAAAGCCTGGGAGGGTGGACCTCCTAGAACTGCACAGGACAGGCGTGCAGTATCCATCGGAACAGATACTACACTTTGATCTTAGCCAAAAGGCCATTTCGAAGTGGCACAAAGTAATTCATCTCTTTTTTTAAAACAATTAACAAAATATTCAATAGACTGACTTGTTAACGTAAAAAAAAAACGAAATGCATTCTGGCGAATTTAATTTCGTGATTGAATTATTTTTGCAAAATAGAATTTTGAAAGTTAAATTTAATTATTTGGGTAAATTTTTACTATCCATTCCCAGCGCAGTTTACACCTTAAAAAAGTTCAAATTCTACTTGTTTTGTGCAAATACATTTAAACAGCCTAAAAAAATATCCGCAAAGAAGGAATTAAAATTTTTTTTAATATTTAAGATTTTAGATAACTCCAACTCCAGCCATAACCCTAACTCCAACTCCAGCCCTAACCCTAACTCCAGCCCTAACCCTAACCCTAACTCCAGCCCTAACCCTAACCCTAACCCCAGCCCTAACCCTAACTCCAGCCCTAACCCTAACTCCAGCCCTGATCGTTAAAAAAAACAAACGTCGCTTTGATTATGAGTCTCGGTAAAAAAAAAACACGCACTTGACAACGAGAACCCGAAACGAGGCTAGCAAAACAAGACTGTCGACGCCATGTTTTTGCTGTAAAAATCCGTGCCCAGAAATGTTTTTTTTTTCATGTCTAATGAAAAACCATTTATCCTACGTAAAAATAAAAACAAATGGAATAGCTGACTAGGAAAATCTCCAGTCTCGAATTAGAAACTCAAGTCGGTTACATGTCTCGTTTAATGTTATGTGGCCAGGAAATGGGTGCTCATTTTACGTTAAATTTATAAAGGAAAGTGATCCCCCAAGCTAAAATCTTAAATATTTAAATTTTTTTAAAAATTCCTTCTTTGCGATGTGTATTTGCACAAAAAAAGTAGGATTTGAACTTTTTTAAGGTGTAAACTGCGCTGGGAATGGATAGTAAAAAATACCATTATTTGGGTAAGCTTTCGTCATTAAATTATCAATTGAATCAAATTGTCATAAACCTAAAACGAATTGTTGTTGGGGTAACGTTTTTGTACCACCTCATACTAAAATGGTGGATGTAAATGACTTTCATAACTTTCATTGAATGAGAATTTTAAAGCAAGCGTAAATGATTTTCCATGTATTTTCAAATTTCGAAGGGTCACAAAGTAATTCATCCCTTTGGTTAATTAAATTGAACTATCGACAAAACTTAAACCAGCTGACTTCTTTACAAAGAAACTGAAATGCATTCTGGTTGATTTTATCCGTAATTACTTTACTAAAGAAATAGGATTTAAAAAGTTAGATATCATCCTTAGTTATCTTTGAATGTTTTAGTTTACACAAGATAAAAGCGAATTTAAAAAGCAAACAAGGTTAGCCCCCCCCCCCCCCCTTCAGATAGCAAAAACACATACCTTGGTGATTAAAAAGTGGTTTGTTGATAGTATAGATGAAAATCAGCGAATGGTCTTAGAAATAAGAATTCCTTTTATATAACAAACAAGCTCTATCTCTCCGGTGTCGGTGTTGTGTCTTCTTCTTCTTCTTCTTCTTCTTGGCGATGGGATTTCCAAACTATTTTTAAAAAGCGTTTTATGAGCTATGCCCCCCCCCCCGCCGTCAACAAAATAGCTTTTACTTTTGTGAAATACTAAGAAAAATGCTTACCTGGAATTTAAAATAAAATCTATTATGAACTCCTGTTACGGTTTGCAATTCAACTGTAATAAACAAAAAAGGCGAACACGAGACACAGATCAATGATCACGACTTTACGCACCACTACTTTATTCCGCCGGTCTGTGGGTCCGTCCTGTGCAGTTCTAGGAGGTCCACCTTCCCAGACTTCGCCTCCCCTCTTTGGGGAGGAGTAAGTTTATTGCTTACTGCCTGAGGCGCCCCTACCGGGGAATCCCGATGGGGCTGCCCAGGCAATTTTTAATGGCCAGAGTGCTCACCTGCTCGGGCGCTGGCTTTTCAAGCCCCACTTTCCCGACTCGACCTTGGGTCACATCTTACCTTGTGGGAGTAAGATAAAACTGGCCTTGTGCCTAACCTCCTGAAGAGGAGGTAAACATTTTTTTTACGCACCACTACTTTTGTGGCTGCTCCGATTCCCACTCACACCTCCCAAATTGGAGCTGACTCCCCTCACACTCCTCATTATTTAGAAAGGAGCTACTCCACCTTCAACGCTTAAAAAAAAGTTCAACTCTTTTTCAGCGCTAAGATAATCTTTGACAAAATCTCGCTAATATTTTGAGATTGGCTAAGATTTTTTTTTGCTTGTAAGATATAAATTTATTTAAATCTTATATTTGAATGCATATTTTCAAATTTGGTCAATTTACGACATTTTGTCGATGGTGTATTAAAAAGGTATTATAGCGTAAAAATGTAATCAACAAATAGTTTTTAATCGAACGGTTTTTTTTTTGTTTTTTTTTCTAAATAGAGAAGGTTAAAAAGCTTTGAAATTGAAAAGCACCCAGACCTGACGGAGTCCAGGGATACTGATTTAAAAACCTTCCAGCGCTTCACCCATATCTTGCAGCAATGATAAATGGCTGTTTAATGACAGGTAGCTTCCCTAAATAGCTGACAAAGGGCACCACAGTCTTAATCATAAAAGATAAAACAAAAGAGGGTGAAGTGACAAACTTTAGACCGATCACTTGCCTCTTAGTTATGTGGAAACTTTTCACTAGCGAAATATTGTCTGAAAATATTTATGGTCATTTGGACCAAAACAATTTGCTGCCTGAGGAACAGAAAGACTGCCGAAAAAGATCACATGACACCAAAGATCAGCTTCTGATTGATAAAATGATCCTGTGAAACTGCAAACGAAGAACTACTAACCTTGCCATGGGGTAGGTGGATTATAAGAAAGCATTTGACATGGTACATCATTCATAGATACACAAATGTCTGGAGATGTTCGGAATAGCCCTAAAATTCAAACAGCTTTAAAGAATAGCATGAAGAATTGGGAAACCAATTTAACTTCAGGGGTTGCATTAGGTAAAGTGAAAAAATCAGGAAAGGTATTTTATAGCGCGGTAGTCTTTCCCTTTGCTTTTTGCCATTAGTTTGATTCCAATGACACTTCTCTTACGTAATGTGAAGGCAGGATATGGACTTGGAAATAATGAAAACCAACTTGATATCTTAATGAATATGATTAGATTATTTAGTGATGACATACAAATAGAATTTTGCATCACACAGTGTGCCATTCTTGTTATAAAAAGAGGTAAAGTTATCCACTCAGATAGCCTTGGACTCTCAGAAACAGATATGATAAAGAATGCAGACAGTGAGAGGGGATACAAATACTTGGGAATATTGGAGGCAGATAAGATTAAAAACAAGGAATTGAAAAACCAGGTCACAGCTGAGGACAACAGAAGAGTAACGGTTATTCTTGAATCGCATCTCCACAGTCGAAATACAATCTTTGCTATCAATGGCAGAGCAGTAGCTATCATTCGATATACTGCCGGTATACTTGACAGAAATGTAGAAGAACTAAAATGTTTGGATACCTAAACACAGAAAATGCTTACAATTTATGGAGCTTTTGCAAAGAAATGAGATGCAGATCGATTGTATCTATATAGAAAGGAAGGTGGTCGAGGTCTACTTAGTGTTGAAGATGTTGTGAATATAGAAGAATTTTGTCTATATAAATATATTTCTGAAAGTAATGAGATTCTTCTTCGCAAAGTAAAAAGAGAGGAAATACTAAGAACTGGAGTGAAAAAGAATTAATGTTACAAGAGAGAGGGTTAAAATCATTTGGAAAGAAACTACAAAGTGTATTCTTTAAGAATTGGAATCAAAGGGATCATTGGAACTATACTACGGACGGCAATGATCAAAACAGCTACAATCTTAAGAAAAATCATTGAATGCGGAATCCAACCCGCATAAGCTACGAAGGGTCACATGGAATCTACTACAGGAAGAAAACAAAACCACAGAAAGAACACATCACAAACAAAGGAACAGAAAATGCAAGATCCATCACTTTATATGCTCCCCCCTAATAAATTACACCGGCCTCATCTGACAAGGGTGAACCAATGAACAGAAATAGCAAGAAAGACCATCAGCTCCCCGCCCCTCCAAAAAAATAAAAATGAAATAAAAATAAATAAATAATAAAAAAATTAAAAAAATGGTGCCAGCCTAGGCTGACACCACACAAAATATTTGCATAGGGTCAAAGAGGATGAGAAGACCGAGGAGGGACAGCACAAATCAGAACTCCACTGGAAGTGAAGAGACTGCTGGGACCTTGGGAAGGTTTATTGCCACCCAAATCCCAAAGAAGACCAATGGTCCTTACCAGCAAGACATCAATGGTAAACGGCTGTTGTGATACTGCAAGTTTATTTGCGGTGGCTATCGAACAGAGGTGGCGAATACTGGAAATCTGGGAACATTGTTGTCACTCAAACTCCAGGGAATACGACCGGTTGTCAGTACGTCGCACAACACTGGCAACATTGAATTCGGACTTACTCGGAGACGAAAGTAATCCGGACTTATGTTGAACATAACACTGGCAATGAAAACTCGGATTTATGTAGGATACGACATAGCCATTATTACAACTGGAATGCTGGATTTTCGAATAAAGACTTTGGTGGTATGATCTGAATAATTGCTAATTATAACAATAGAGCGAGACGTTGAAATCAAATTGGATTTTTAGCAATCAAAGTGTGTCACATCTGCGAGAAACAACGCACTCCAGTGTCGGGAAGTAAGATTAAAGAAAACAATTGTCGTTTCTGAGTATTGATTTAGTTATCTATCGTGAAGCTCAATACGTTGAGTATTGATTTACTCCTCTCCAGGAGTTAGGCACAAGGCCAGTTTTTATCTCACTCCCACAAGTAAGATGTGACCCAAGGTCGGGTCGGGAAAGTAGGGTTTTAAAATTGCAGCCCCGTCGGCATTCCCCGGTAGGGGCGCCTCAGGCAGTAAGCAATAAACTTACTCCTCCCCAAAGAGGGGAGGCGAAACCTGGGAGGGTGGACCTCCTAGAACTGCACAGAACAGACCCATAGACCGGCGTGAATCAAGCCCCGAAGTGAAACAAAATGCAACAAAAAGGTCTGTGGTGTTTTTTGTTTATCAGAAACACGAAAATAAGTTTTAACAAGTTTTTTCTCTCGCTGAGAGGTTAATAATTTATCTCCTACTAAAAAAAGGTACGACTATATATATATATATATATATATATATATATATATATATATATATATATATATATATATATATACGGTCATTTTTACATTCCTCCATTTTTCGTCACTTCCTATAGGCTGACTTTTCCGTATATATATATATATATATATATATATATATATATATATATATATATACGGAAAAGTCAGCCTATAGGAAGTGACGAAAAATGGAGGAATGTAAAAATGACCGTATATATTTTTATATATATATATATATATATATATATATATATATATATATATATATATATATATATATATATATATATATATGCAGCATCTTCTCTTGTAGGCAAGTATTATTGAATATAAGAGACAACTTATGTCTAGATATCCTTTGATAGATCCTTTCAACAATATTCAACAATATATATATATATATATATATATATATATATATATATATATATATATATATATATATATATATATATATATAAAGAGGTGTACTAAAAGCGAACTTTTAGGAAAGGTAAAACCCTATTGTGAAGAGTATACAGCTCAATATCCAGGATAGATCAGGTAGAAATGAAGGAGAATGGAAAGGAATTAGAGAAAGCAAAAGCCAAATCAAAATTCAATTCAAAAGTTCAAAGCAAGGTATATTCCGCAAAAAGGCAATTTATTCAAGTTAAATTTTCCTTAAGCCAGGCTTTTCAAAGATCAAAATCTTATCATCAGAGGAAGTCGCTGGGATAGATAAGTTGGCAATGGCCAAGATTTAAAATTTGAAAAAATGAAATAAAAGTTGTAGGGAAAGAAACGCAGGGCAAAACTGTGCCAGGGTGCAAGCAAATGTCCGATTGCCAAACAGTCCGGTGTCGAAGAGTCCAGTGGAGAGAATAAGATGTAGATAGGTAGGTTGTTAGAGGCACGAGAAGTAATGAGAGAGGTTTCAAAGTTAAATTCCAAGAAGCCACAACTTCAGGTACGGCGAAAATAGAAAATCCAAAAAGGGTAAAAAGTCCAATAAGAGGTACATTCGATGATGCAGGCCGGCGTCAGAGGAGATTAAGATGGAAAATATTCGCCATTAAAGATACTTCCCGGGCAGAGATGACAAAGGAAAGTTGTGGCTTCTTGGAATTTAACTTTGAAACCTCTCTCATTACTTCTCGTGCCTCTAACAACCTACCTATCTACATCTTATTCTCTCCGCTGGACTCTTCGACACCGGACTTTTTGGCAATCGGACATTTGCTTGCACCCTGGCACAGTTTTGCCCTGCGTTTCTTTCCCTACAACTTTTATTTCATTTTTTCAAATTTTAAATCTTGGCCATTGCCAACTTATCTATCCCAGCGACTTCCTCTGATGATAAGATTTTGATCTTTGAAAAGCCTGGCTTAAGGAAAATTTAACTTGAATAAATTGCCTTTTTGCGGAATATACCTTGCTTTGAACTTTTGAATTGAATTTTGATTTGGCTTTTGCTTTCTCTAATTCCTTTCCATTCTCCTTCATTATATATATATATATATATATATATATATATATATATATATATATATATACACACAGAAATATCAGCTTATTAGAAGTGATTAAAAATGGATGAATTTAAAAATGGTATTCTAGAAATTTTCAGGCACTAACAAGATACGTAACTGCAATTGCGGAAAGAACAAGTGGAATATCAGAAGAAAATGGAAACGGAAAAGCTTCGGATAGACGAATAACTACAAGAGTTACAAAAAAAAACTTTAAAAAAATGAAAATAAATCTGGAAGTTTTTTTTCTGGTAGAATAGAAAGATATTCATACATGACTGACAAAGTTAAATACAAAATATATGTTCAACCAGTTTCTAAAAAGAAAAAAAATGTCCCATTCGCAATAAAAAATAAAAATAAAATAAAATATCTCAGTCGAATGATAAACAAATATGTTAAAAGATCAGTAGATTAGCTATTAATAAATAGGAAATAACTGTGTCATGAGAGAGAGAGAGAGAGAGAGAGAGAGAGAGAGAGAGGAAGAGAGAGAGAGAAAGAGGTAGAGAGAGAGGGAGAGAGAGAGAAAGAGAAAAAGAAAGAGGAAGAGGAAGAGAAAAAAGAGAAAGAGGGAGAAAGAGGAGGAGAGAGAGAGAGAAAGAGGTCGAGAGAGGGAGAAAGAGGAAGAGAAAGAGAAAGAGGGAGAGAGAGGGGAGAGAGAGAGAAAGAGGAAGAGAGAGAGAAAGGGGAAGAGAGAGAGAGTGGGGATAGAGGGGGAGAGAGAGAAAGAGGAAGAGAAAGAGGAAGAGAAAGAGGAAGAGAAAGAGAAAGAAAAAGAGAAAGAGGGAGAGAGAGAGGGGGAGAGAGAAGGAGAAAGAGGAAGAGAGGGAGGGGGGAGAGAGAGGGAGAGAGAGAAAGAGAAAGAGGAAGAGAAAGAGAGAAAGAGAGAGAGAGAGAGAGAAAGAGAGAGAGAAATAGAAATAGAAATAGAAAGAGAAAGAGAAATAGAAAGAGAAAGAGAATGAGAAAGAGAAAGAGAGTCACCATGGTAAGATTGTTTCTTTTGTTCGAAATTTATGTATATCAGAGGGAGGGGGAGGCACACCTGAAATTAATATATATTGTATTTTAGGTGTAGTGTTTTCTTGAAAGGTATCGGGCAAATAGTTATTTAAAAACTTTAAAATCTTTCCTGGAAAGTTTACGTATGAACGCATTTTCATTATTTAACCTAACCTTTCTTTCTACAGGGATACCCAGCGTTGCCCGGTGACATAAAAACACAAAATAGGTGAGGTTAAAAGGTGTGTGTAACATCTTTAGATTAAAACTCCTATCTATCTACCTCTCTCAATCTGTCTTTAATTACTATGCACAATGCACTACATCCAAAAGACGATACTGACAGACTCTACGTGAAGAGAAACGAAGGGGGGAGAGGACTGGTAAGTATAGAAGATTGTGTGGACGACACTAAAAAAGAGCTGGAGAAATACATAAACCAGAACACAGAAAGGCTGATCACCGCAGCAAGAGACACCGTCCCAACGAACAACGCAGGAAGCATCGAAACTGGACACAAACAGACAAGAAAAGAAAAATGGGAAGAAAAACAACTACATGGACGCTTCATAAGACTCACAAGAGAAGAAACCAACACAAATAGCTGGACATGGCTAAGAAAAGGAAACTTGAACAGAGAAACGGAATCTTTACTGATAACTGCACAGAACAATGCGATTAGGACACTCTACATTAAAGCTAAATAGATAAAACCCAGGAAAACAATAAATACAGACTGTGTGGACAAAGAGACGAAACAGTAAATCATATAATAAGTGAATATAGCAAACTTGCTCAAAAAGAATACAAGAACAGACATGATTGTGTTGGAAAAGTAATACACAAGGAACTGTGCAAACAATTGAATTTCGAATATGCAGACAAATGGTACAAACATAAACCAGAAACAGTACTGGAAAACGAAAAACACAAAATCCTCTGGGATATGGATATACAAACAGATAAACTCATACAAGCAAGGAGACCTGATGTTATTATAATAGACAAAAAGGAAAAATGTTGTAAAATCGTAGACTTCGCCGTTCCAGCAGACACAGAGTGAAGATCAAAGACATGGAAAAACGAAGTAAATACACAGAACTAGCCAGAGAGCTGAAAGGAATATGGAGCATGAAGAAAGTTAGTATAATACCAAGAATCGTAGGAGCACTAGGAACAATAAAAAAAAACCTGGAGAAAAGATTGGGAGAAATTGGAATCAAAGGGACTATCGAACCCATACAAAGGACGGCAATGATCAAAACAGCTGCAATCTTAAGGAAAACCCTCGAATGCGGAAACTAACACACATAAGCTACAAAGGCTAACCAGTCACAAGGAATTTACAACGGAGAAAACAAGACCACATGAAGAACATCACAACAAGAGCGAAGGAACAGAAACTGCAAGAAACAGCACTTCATAATCCCCCCCCCCCAATAAATTACACCGGCCTCAGCTATCACTACACAAAAATAAACCAAGAAACAGAAATTACAAGAAACACTATAAGCTTTTTTTTTAAATAAGAGAAGAGAAAAGGAAAAAACAAGAAAGAAAAGGAATTGAAAGGAAAAATTAAAAAATTAAAAAAAAATTAAATTTTTTTGTTTTTTTTATTTTTTTATTTATTTATTTAAATAATTATTTTATTATATTTTATTTATTTATTTTGTATTTAAAAAAAAAATAATTTAAAGAAATATTATTTTATTCATTAAT